>CM061059.1:36739572-36763052 GCA_030762865.1 Paraleonurus japonicus | reverse complement strand
ATATTATTATTTTTAGAAAACAAAATTTGAACCCTTATTCTTTAATTTTGTAAAACAAACTATTTTATTTTCCTGAGTAACTTCAATAAATTAATGAATGAAAGAGTGAATTATGATATTAAATTCATATATTAATTATATGAACCCAATATTCATAATTAAAAGTATGTAAGAAAACTTCCTGATATTTCTCCTTGTCTGGTTTGATAGCATCATTGTCTGTTCCTTGTAACCTTTGAACATATTGACCTTGTCTTGCATTTCGAATCTTGTCAACTTTGTTCTTGCTGATATCACAGACACTTAGAAAATTGTTAGTAACAAGAGTAAGTCAGATAAGGTTCAATAGTCATCTGATTCTATAGAATGTTGACTATTTCATCCTTATCTGATCTACTTATGTCAGACAAGTAATTATCAAGTCAGATATGGTCAATATGACTAATCCTTGATTCTTGATTCCAATGAAAGGAGATCAATGATATCAGCTACCTGATTGTCCTTTGACACAATCTTGTCTGATAATTCTTTCTAGACATAATATACTAAGATAAGAAAAACAAGATTAATTCAAGAAGTTTTGATCAAGAGATGATTAAGGAATTATCTAATAATCCTAATTCGACTGAAAGTTCCTTAAACCTTGTTTCTGCAAGAGGCTTTGTCAATATGTCTGCTTTTTGAAAATCGAAGAATTTTTCTAGTCCGATATTGCCTTTCTCCACATGATCTCGAATAAAATGATGATGAATGTCAACATGTTTGCATCTGGTATGTAAGACTGGGTTCTGGGTAATAGCTATGGCACTATTACTATCACAAAAGATTGGTACATCTTTGGTGATAATGTTATAGTCCCTTAGCTGCTGATCGATCCAGATAAGTCGCGGAACAACAACTTCCACCGCCATATACTCACTTGATGAGTAGAAGTAGCTACAGAGGTTTGTTTCTTAGACAACCATGAAATCAACTTACTTCCCGTAAATTGGCAAGTTCCGGATGTAGATTTCCTATCTATCTTACACCCACCAAAATCTGAATCGAGTATCCCGACAACTCAAAGTTATCGTCACTGGATACCACAAATTCTACACATAGATTGTACCTTTCAAATATTTTAGAATCTTCTTTTGCAGCTTCAAGATGACTCTTTTTAGGTTTAGCTTGAAAACGTGCACATACACCCACCGCAAAAGAAATGTCGTCTACTAGCGCTTAAGTATAAAAGAGAGCCAATTAAACCTCTATACCGCATCTCGATCGGTGTCTTCTCCTTTCTCATCTAGATCCATTGAAAAATTTGTCATCATAGGTATTTTGGCTTTCTACTGGTACCTATTCCAAATTTCTCAATAAGATCTTTGGTATATTTTGCTTGATTTATGAAAATTCCTTTCTTTGTCTCGCTTAATCAAGTCCAAGAAAGTATGTCATCTCTCCCATCATGGACATTTCAAACTGTTTCTTCATAAGATGACTAAATTCTTCACACAAGAGTAGGTTAGTTGATCCAAAAATAATATCATCAACATATATTTGAACTAACAAGACCTTTATCGATTCTTTCCCGAATAAAGTTCTATCTATCTTACCTTTTACAAAACCATTTTGAATTAAATACTCGGATAATGTATCATACCATGCTCTAGGAGCCTCGTTTTAAGTCCATATAGAGCTTTCCTTAGCCTATAGACCTTGTCTCCTTTGACAAAGCCCGGAGGTTGTTCTACATAGACTTCTTCGGCTATGACTCCGTTTAGAAATGCAGATTTCACATCCATTTGGAACACAAGAAATCTTTTATAAGCAAAGATAAGCTAAGAACAATCTTATGGCTTCGAGAGACGAGCAATCCGGTGCAAAGGTTTCATCATAATCAATTCCCTCAGATTGTGAATAACCTTGTGCAACCAATCAAGCCTTATTTCTTACCACAATATTGTTCTCATCTTTCTTATTTTTGAAAACCCATTTTGTTCCAATAACTTTTGATGATGAGGTCTTTCAACAAGCTCCCATACATCTTGTCTTTGAAATTGATTTAATTCATCTTGCATTGCATTTATCCAATTGGAGTCGTTAGAGCTTCAAAGAATAGTTTTAGGTTCAAGTAAAGATACATAACAACTAAACAGACATAGTCTTGGTTTGTCTCGTGTCCTTGTTCTGACTCTTAATCTAAACTTCCGATTATCTGCTCACCTGGATGATAAGTCAATACTCATTTACCTTTATCTTTTACTGGATATGAAGTCTTATCGGGATATTTTCATCAATTGTCTGTAGATACCTTCAGGAATATCTTCTAGTCCATCTTGTAATGTAGTTGTTCGATCGGATGACATGGAAGAACTCTCACCTTCCTTATCTTTATTCCCCGTCTCGGTGTGTCTTCCTCATCCGATTCGACTGTAAGTAGAACTTGACCGATTTCTTGATGTTTAATCTGTTAAGATCTTCACCTATCTTGGTGACATCATCCATTTTTCGACTTAGAAATTTCATCAAAAACAACATGTGGTGTTTCTTCCACACATAATGTAATCTTGTTAAAAACTCTATATGCTTTAGATATGGATGAGTATCCTAAGAATATCCCTTCGCAATCTTAGCATCAAAAGTTCTTAACTTTGATTTTCCATTATTATGAATGAAACACTTACAACCAAATATATGGAAATATGAAATTTTTGGTATTCTGCCTTTCCATATTTCATAAGGAGTTTTGCATTTATCTTTCACAATTAAACACCTATTTTGAACAAAACATGCAAAGATTAATGGCTTCGCCCAAAACTCGTGTGGAGTGTCATACTCGAGATAACATAGTCCTTGCAGCCTTCTTTCAAGGTTCTGTTTCTCCTTTCTACCACTCCATTTTGCTGGGGTGTTCTTGCAGATGATATTTCATGTGCTATACCATTCTCAGTACAATAGTTAGTAACAAATGAGTTCAGAAACTCAGTACCTTTAACACTTCTAATCTTGACAATATTTAGTCCTTTTTCATTTTGAATTCTTTTGAGGAATTCTGGAATTTTTGTTACAGTCTCATTCTTTTTGTACAAGAAAATAACCCAAGTGAATCTAGAAAAATCATCTACAATCACTAAAGTATACTTTCTTCCACTAAAACTTAGAGGTGTAACTGGACCAAAGAGATCCATGTGTAGAAGTTCCAGAATCCTTTCAGAAACAGGACCATTTATTGTTTTGAAAGAAGTTTTGGTCTGTTTTCCTTTTTGACAAGCATCACAAACATGATTTTTCGAAAATATTTTATCCGGAAGTCCTTTGACTAAAGACTTTCTTGCTATTTTGTTAAGAGTTTTGAAATTTAAATGACTAAGACGTTTATGCCATAGCCAACTTAAATCTTCTGAACTCTTAGCAATAAGACAAGTATCCTTAGAGCAACTCTTGAAATTTGCAATGTAGATATTATCTTGTCTGACTCCAGTAAGTAAAATATTTTCATTTAAACCATCCAAAATAAAACATGCATCATGAGTGAATTTTACACAATATCCTTTGTCACAAAATTGAGATACGCATAAGAAATTATGTTTCAAACCTTCCACAAAATATACTTCATTAACCCGAATATCTCCAATCATCAAAGTTCCAACTCCTTTGGTTAGACCAAAATTGTTGTCACCGAACATTACTCGAGGTCCATCTATTGTCTGATAGTTAGAAAGAAGTCTTTTCTCATAAGTCATATGCTTAGAACATCCACTGTCTATATACCAAATGACTTCAAGAACATCTTGTTCAACTATCTCCTTATCCTTCTGCAATCACAAATTAATTCTTAGGTACCCTTTGTGTATTGGGTCCTTTTTCGTCAAGTTGATACTTAGGTATCCAAATAAAAACATCCAAGTTTTTCGTAACCAATGATTGAATTTTGCAACCATATCTATCCACTAATATTAGACTATCTAGATCAATTTTATTTAATTGATCTCTAGTGATTGTCTTATATCTTGGAAAGAATGGATACGACTTGCTTCTTCCATCAAAACCATTATACTTTGGAAATGACTTTGATTTAGTCTTTAGATTTCTTTTGGAAACATTTCTCCTCATCCGTATTTTCTCTTTTGAAATATCGATGGGGTGATTTGCTCCTTTGATTTCTTTGGACTAAGTTCTGTCTTTTCCATAGTCTTAGTGGCTTTGACAAAAACTCTTGGTTTGATAGGATCATTTTTCGTGTTCCTATCAAAACCCAACCAGATCTTATCACTAGGCTTCGAGAAGTATCAAGATGTTATCAATTATAGATCGAGAGTTATTAATATGTCCTAACTTGAGATTTAAATCTCTGTTAGTCTTTTTAAAATTCTCATTCTCCATATTGATATTTGAAAATTTAATTTTTAAAGAACTCAATTCTTTTTCCAACTCACTCGGTTTTCTCGGATGAGGAACTAGTAGAAGTCTTTGATTGACATTCCCCTGAATGTACAATCTAGATTCTTCCTTGTCCCCCGTCTCGATATTCCTTTGTTAGACTAAGAATTTGATCCTTTAAACTTAAATTTTCAGTCTCTATCTGTTTATAAGCGAGATAAAGTCTGTCTTCGATCTTTTAGAAGTTTGTTAATAAGACATGAATCGATTGCACAAGTTATCATTATCATTGTCTCGAGGATGAGTAGTAGTTTACCTCCTTAGCCATTAGGCAAATGTCATTATCTCGACCCAAACTAGATGAGGATGAGGATGATGATGTCTCATGTGTTTCCTCCTTTTCGCCAAAAGAGCTCGTTGATCTCGCATACCTCCTATCTCGTTTCTTCCTCTTTTCTTCTCTTTCTCTAGGAGTGAGTTGAGGACAATCATAGCTAAAATGACCAGGTTTATTGCAGGTATAACAGATATCTCCTCTTTCTGACTTTGGACTATTCTCTCCTCGTCTGATTGGTGATTTGAATCTTTTCACTGGATCCTTCTTTTTGTCATTGTCTCGAATACTTCTCTTCCTTGTCTCGATTTATAATTTTGACGATTAAACCTATCTCTCTTATTCCTTTTATACTTCATCTTGAGTCTCTCATATCGTCTCGATCAATAAAGCCATTTTCTCTTTTTTACCGACAAATCGATGCTTTAGAAATCTTTGAGAATCTTCTTGATGAAGAAATGCCCAGTCTTTCCAAGTAGATGACTCGCCTCATCTTCTTCATCTTCAATTTGTATATCATATTCCAAGGCTTTTAGATGAGAAAATAAAGTATGATGTGAAATAGATGACAGTTCTGTGTAGCTTTGAGGATATTTGCTTTTTCTCTCCATCTTTTGCTTAATGATCTCGAGTACCTTATTATTAATTTCTTTCTCGAATAGGTTTTACCCAAATCAGCAGCTTTGTTCACCAAATTGGTCAATCTTACATCCAATCGATCCACGTTTCTCCATCTTTCATCTTGAATGTATCAAATGCATGTAAAACTGATTGCAACTTGTTTTCTTTAAACTCGCTCGACCCTTCACAAACATTTGCAAGAGTCTTCCACATATCCTGCCAGCTTTTACATCTCTTTACTTTTTCTATCCAGTCTTTGCTCAATGTCTCTATAATTTCGTCCTTGCTACCCGATCCAAATTGTGAATCTTCCTTTCGCCGTTTGTCAAATCAAGACTTTTCTTTTCTTGTTGACTTCTTGTAGTAGAAGATTCAGCTCCAAAGACTAACAACTCCATGGTAGAATTTTATTGGACCTTCCTCAAGAACCTCTTCCATACGGCCATGAATGGCCTTCAAATGATTCTCCATTCCGAACTTCCAATAATCATATTCTTCGATAGAAAAATCTGTAAACTCTCGGATTTCTTACTTTTAACAGAAGACATTGTAATTCAAGATGCTAAAACACAACTTATCAGAAATGTTAGTAGCTTAATGATAAGAAATCAGATTTCAATGAGAACACAGATATTTCAAGACCACAAATCTCTATCAGAACAGCTTAACACTGCTCTGATACCACTTGTTGGGTCCCTTTAGAACGAGTTTAAACGCAAAAACAAGATACCCTCTAGTGATAATCTAGAAAGGGGGGATGAATAGATTATCAAAAACTTTTGCAAGCTTAGATGATCTATCAACTCCAAAAACAGATTTACAGCGGAAACAAATTTTTGTTTATACTCAATTCAAATAGGATCTAAAGCTTTGTCAGATATCAAATTTGCGATCAAGAAACAACTTAATGAAAACAAGTAATAAGCAGTAAGAAGAAATAACACCAGATTTATAGTGGTTCGGATCAAACGATCCTACGTCCACTCTCCTTCTTCAAACTTGAAGAAGGGCCTTCACTTACTTACTTCCTTCTTTCTTGCTACCTTACTTACAATGATGAATCTTCAGCCTTACAATGAATCTTCCTAACTTCTGAATATCTATGGCTTGAAGATCTAATGAGAAAGTGTTCTATAAACACTATGAACTGAAAAACGTATAAAACGTTCTTGAATGTGTATGATTCTTTGTTGCTTGTGTATACAAAGTATAATGAGGAGTGCAAAGTGTTAAAAATTAATTCTAAATTGATTTCTATTCCTATTTATAGAGAACTCCTCTTGGCAGTTGTAACTTCCTTGAATTTGATTTTGTTTAGTTATAACCATATAACTGAATTCTGTAACTTCTTCCTGAGTTGTTAAAACTGCTTCTTGAATCTTTGCATAATATTTTTCTAACACCTCATCGTCTGATGTTTACTTCACCTCGTCTCCATCTTCTTTTCTGTCTAGACGTTTGTCTTGCTCTTCAACAATCCTGTGCTGTCCTTGTCTGATATCTTGACCTTGTCTGATATTCTCTTCTATCTGGAAATCTTCCTCGTCTGATATCTTGACCTTGTCTGATCTTCTATACTTAGTTTTATTTACAAAGAAATACTTCAGCTGTCTATACAAGATGCTCAGCTGGTCATCCTATTTTACACTTTTAACACATCAAAACTAAATACAAATTTCTTTTCCTAACAGATTGCATCAAAGATGCAAAAGTGTTTTCTAAATTCGATTGTAAGTCTGGATTCTACCAGATTAAATTGGAAAAAGAGTCAAGAAAGTATACCGCTTTCTCCACACCACAGGGACAATATATTTGGAAAGTTATGCCAATGGGATTGGCTAATGCACCCCAAATATACCAAAGGAAAATGGATAACTTGTTTAAAGATTATTTCGAGTTCAAGTTTGTCTACATTGATGACATATTAATTGCATCTAAGAATATGAAGGATCATATCAAACATTTAGAAATATTTTCTGATGCATGTCATAAAGAAGGATTGGTGCTCTTTGAAAAGAAAGCAACAATTGCGGTCAATAAAATTGAATTCTTAGGAGTTCTTATTGATCATACTGGTATAGAACTTCAGGAACATATAGTTGAAAAAATAGTCAACTTTCCTGACGTCTTGAGAGATAGGACTCATTTACAACAATTTCTAGGAGTCATAAATTTTGCTAGGAGCTTCATCAAAGACTTAGCAAAATATAGAAAAGATTTTAGAATACTTCTGAAAGCAAAAGAGAAATTTGTATGGAAAGAAATACATACACAACGGGTACGTGAGTTGAAACAGGTTTGTAAGAACTTGCCTAAACTCGCTATACCTCAAGATAATGACGAATTAGTAGTCTATATAGATGCTAATGATTTTCGATGGGCAGCTGTGCTTATGAGAAAATCAGAAACAGGAGAAGAACCATGCAGGTATACAGGTGGTCTCTTCATAGAAAGCCAAGCTAAAGCCTGACATATCAATGAAAAAGAATTCTATGCAGTCTGGAAGTCATTCAAGAAATGGTCATTATTCTTACTTGCTAAAGAATTTACTTTAAAAGTTGATAATACGAATGTTAAAGCCTTTTTGAAAAATAAATTAGAATAAAAAATAGAAAAGACTCGTATTATTAGATGGCAAGCAGAATGTCAATATTATGTGTTTGATATTTTCGTTATTAAATCTCATGAAAATATTCTTGCAGATTTTTTAACAAGAGATGGAGCCATCTGAGGTTGATTCTATCGCCACAAGAGTAAGACACCTCCGAGAAAATATCACGGAGATGCAAAAGAAATATGACCAATTGACTTTAAATGCAAAAGTCTGTGGACATGTACAACAAGTGGATTTGGAGACTGTCCAAACATCCATAAATGGAGTAAGATATGCACAATTTTTATTGTGGCAAGCATTGGAACCTCCATTGCTCAGGGCCGGTTCACCATCGGTGACCCAGAAAGAAAAGAATGAACAAAAGGTTCAAACTGAACCCCAACAAGATTTCCAGGTTCCAGAACCAGGAAAGGCTGACGCAGCCTACACAAGTCCTTCTTCCAATTTGGAAGATAAAGAGGCGAAACATACGGTACCCACACCCGATGTTTCGAGTCAACCCAGCGCCTCTGGGGTTAAAGAGGAAGAGATCAACCTAAGACCTCAGACAGGTCCTAAACAGTTTGATACTAATATTTCAAGTTTCAGGTCATGCTGGTTTTTCAACGATACATGGAAAGACCTGGTCACAGGATACGGATTAAAGCCAGAACATTTCATCACTGATGTCTCTGGTAAATATCCACGGCTATGGGTACTCAAAGGGGCAAATCCCATAGAGGTCAATAGATGGTATAAATTTGGGGCTCTTGCCTCAATTATTACTATCTCGACAGGGTTTCATGAAATATCCAAACTACCAGATTGGGTTCTTAATGCAGTAGTCGAATGCTGGCATAACAACCCTCATCTCAAAAGGGGAGACGAACTGGAAATAAAGTTCATCTCAGCGGCTCATGAAGATCCAGACAATGTTACAAGGTATCCTACCTTCCATTTCATGAAGTTACAAAGGCCAGACAAGAAGGCCTTAAATTATATCAAGGAACAGGATACAAAGCCAACACTAGTCGTCAACCTAACGGAAGACGAAATATCCACAAGGAGAGCCTGGGGAATTTGGGTCTATCTCACCGAGATGGACAAAGTAAAGTATCCATTCAAAATATATCAAAATTCAGAAAATGGATCCTTTCTACTCAACACTATGACAGGAAGTACTACCAGATTTGCTAATGATGCGTTTGAAGCCAAACGAGCAATGATCTGGAAAAACCAGTTACCGACGACCAAAAATACACGCCGAAAAGTTTGCAATATGATTCATGTTGGGAGATGGCACGAGCATATATGCGAAAATTGTGCAACACAAGAGAGGCCATTGTTCGGAAAAAATTTTCCAGTAAAAAAGGACTGGCCAGAAAAAGAAGAACATCCCAGGAAGAAGACAAGTTTCCCAAGGAATTTCAGAAAACCTCAATCTTAAGAAATCCAGGGAAAAAGAGAAAAATTTAAATGTAATATTTAGTTTAAATTTTTCAGAAAAAGTAAAGTGTCAAGACACCCACTATTAAAGGTGCGGGACCAACAAGAAACCCATTATTAGTAGAGTCCAAGAGGTCATCCCATTATTAAAGATGTAGGTCCAAGAGTCATCAGATTGCATGGGATACCCTTCCCACTTGAGACTTACAGACAAAAGAGAGTGGAAAACGAGTCAGCAAGCTTTGGAACCATCCGGCAAAAAAGATAAGGCATCAGGAATCCAATGAAGAATAAGTCAGCACTGATACATTGGATACCCGACAAGAGGGACCCCTCCATGTGAAGATAAGCTGGCCATCAATAATGAAGGCCAGAAGGGAGAGGCTCTCAAACCTCTATATAAAGGCTCAAGAAGAATGAAGGAGGCATCCGAAAATTATCCTTAGTCTTCTTTTCCTTAAATAAGAATCTTTGTTGTAAGCTTTGTTTGAGTGTTTTGAGTGCTTAAGTTTATGTATTTAGTGTGCAAAGCTACTATGAGTAGCTAAAAAGGATAGTCACTTTCCTGAAGGGGATTTATCCATGTAATATATTTATGATTTCTATATAAATAAAAGGCTTTCAGCCCTTTGTTTCTTCAAACTGTTGTTCATAAACCAAAAGAGTATTTCACACCTCGAGATTGAGAACAAAAGCGAGGGTGCACTGAAGTATTGATGAAGGGGTCCATGTCAGGAACCATCCGCTGAGGCCGCGTGGTTGAGCTGTGAGGAGCATCTCGTAAAACCCGGTGGGCGTAACCCGAGAATACTTCAAAGGTATGAATTTGGTTTATAAGACAATTAGTTTACGGAAGCATGTTGGGTCTGATATGGTCGTAATGGACTATTTCTGTTTTAAACATTGTAGTAAAACGGGTAAGAATTCCAAAGAAAATTGGAGAAAGGACATTTTAGTCATTTCAAGCAAGAATGTGTAGAAAAGATTGTTTTTAGTCAAAGTGGTTAAAAAAGATGTTTACAACTTCAAATTGGGTATTTCAAATTTTCTCCCTAATTTTTACGCACGAATAGCGGTGCAAAGGTGCATTTCAATTTCAGCAATTTTAAAAAAGAAATCGCTGAACACAAAAGGAGAACAGAGAATTTTGTTAGCGGTCAATTTTATACAGATAAATTATATTTTTGGTCCTAAAAGAATTAGTGGTTTGCAAAATAATCATTTTTTTGAAATTTTTGGTCTCGTAGTTTTTTTTTTTTTTTGATATTTTTAATCCCAAAATTTTTTTACAGTTTTGGTCATAAGAGAATGATAAATTGCAGTTTTGGTCCCGAGAGAATGAGATAAAATTTTAGTTTTGTTCCTAAAAAATAATGGTTGGGACTATTTTTACAAAAAAAAAAAAAAAAAAAGACAAAAAAAAAAACGTGAGACTAACATTATTATTAAAATATTCTAATGGGACAAAAACTACAATTTTCCCATTTTATACACGCTTACACACAAAAAGGGCAGAAATTGTACATAAACATTTTTATAGAATATAAGTGATTGTATAATTTATGAATTGTTTTGTATAATGAGGGAGTACAACAATATAAAGAAAAAAAAATGATGCAAATGAAATAAACCGAGCCTAGGAATGTTATACTCGAACACGACTCGATTAGTAACTCGAAATTCAAAATTGATCAACTCGATTAATGAATTTAATTTTTTTATCTCAAGCTTAAATTCGTGCTCACTCTGATGACTTGCGTAACTAATGCAATAGTTTAGCTCTATAAATATAACTCGAACCTTGACCCACTCAAAAATATTGTTTGTACTTTTTTTTCAAGACAATAATGATTTTACCGACGAGCTGGTACCAATTACCAAATGGATAATAAAGGTGAATATAATTGCAAGATAAATGAAATGTACATGGGAGTGGAAGGCGGCGAAGGCAAAAATCTATACTACGAGTGAGGCGTACGAGGCAATTCGAAGAGCTTCGGGAGATCAAAATGCTGAGGTTGAAAGAATTCTGTCTCATCTAAAAGTCCGAACTTGTAGAGAGATTGAGAATTAATTCATTTATATTGATTCCAAACACTCCCCCTCACTCGTGGGCCAAATTTATAACCTCTACTCTTTGGGGAGAAGGCCCATCGAGTGGACAATTTAATATGGGTAGAGTTGCTCTCAGCGGGAATCGAACCCAGGATCTCTGGGCGTGAGCTTTTGGCTCTGATACCATGAAAGAATTCCGCCTCATCTAAAAGTCCGAACTTGTAGAGAGATTGAGAATTACTTCATTTATATTGATTCCAAACAGAGGTGACCAATAGGGAGTTCAAATGGATATGGCGTATCATTGCCCCGCAAAAAGCAAAGGCAGTAGCATGGAGAGCATTGCATGACAGGCTACCAACTAGGATGATACTGCTCAACCGCAAAGTCATTACTTCGGTGGCGGAAACAAACTGTCCAATATGCAAGGAAGAAATGGAGTCATTGAGCCATGTGCTGTTTACGTGCAAAGGTACGTATGTAATTTGGTACAAAATCTCACAGTCGCTCAAGTCTGATTCGGTTTTTCATAAGAGTATTAGAGACCATTTTATTCAATTCTCGGTATTTTTAAATGGGAAAAAAAGAAGAAATATTGCGATTGATATTTGGGTTTGCATTGTTTGGTTGATTTGGAAGGGAAGAAATTCAATTATTTTCGAAAAAATTGAGTTGGATGTGGATAAGTTGGTCGAGGGGGCGAAGGCAAGGATTTGGAGTTGGGCTTCGTGTCAATATCCGGAGATTTGTAATTTTTCTTTTCATGATTGGGTTTCTAATCCTAGGAACTAGTTGAGTTGCTAATTGTAAATATGCGAACTTTGTTTGGGTATGTGTTATACCCATTTTTCTATCTCTTTAATAGAATTTTTCTTGAAAAAAAAAATGAAATGTACCATATTTATTAATCAAGCAAATTATAGCTCATTAGAACTCATCATTAAGTAAAAGCAAATCACATAATGCAAATACATATATTATTTGGCAAAACTAACAAAGAGATTTTCTACGGTCAGGCTTTACCCTTCCTAAAATCACGAAATACATTAGATATTATTAGATCATTGATCCAACGTATAAAATTTATTTTTAAGTAATTACACTTTGCGTTAGTGTGTTTGCCCTGTATTATATGTCATAGCACATCACCCAATTAATAAATTAAAATTAATAAATATAAAATGACAAAAATATTTTTTTAATTTAAAATAAGAAAATATATCATAATTATAAAATTACGTATGTATCTTTATTAACATTTTATTTTTAAATCAAAATACATTTAAATATAATTAAAATTATAAATAAAATATTTAACATAATAAAAAATTATTATTAATTATATTAGATCATTATTGATTGATTATCATAAAATATTATAGAATGTTAAATTTGTAAATTTGTGTTTCTAAAAAAATTACCATAAACATATTTAAGTAATTTTATATATTATTTTTTAAAAAAATGAATTATTTTATCTTATTACTAAGATCATCGCAAATGGCAATAGTAAATGAAGTGTCAAAATTTAATTGGATACGTAAAACAAGTCGAACAACCTGTGTGACTGACCGTAGAGAAACCCAACTAACAATTACAATTCATTTACCACTTTTATAAATACATACTCCAATTCGTTAAATTAAGAATATTACTCAAGAATTTCAAATCTACAAATTCATTAACCACTATTATAAATACATACTGCAATTTAATATTGACACGAATTTCAAATCAACTACAACTACAAATTCATTTATACTATTATAAACACATACTGCAATTCGAAATCGAGACAAATTTTAAATCAATGACAACTACAAATTCATTTACCTCTATGATAAATAGATAGAGCAATTTGATATCGACTTACATTAAGCTCACATAGTTTTAAAATCATTTATTTCGAGTTTCGAAATTATAACACCCCTAAAATTTAAAATAAATTATTATATATTTAAATATAGTAATAAATAAAATTAATAATTATATACTAAAATATTCAACTCCAAAATTACAGAGATAACTATTAATTTCAAATTTCCTTTTAGATCTCTTAGGAAAATTCTTAAATCTCAAAGATTTATTTTCAGATTTATTTATATCTTCTAAAATATTTAATAGAGATATGAATCTCAATCTTCCATCCCAGAAACTTTCTTAAAGACTAGTGTATATGTATAAGTCTACTATGAAAATCAAATCTAATCTTCTGTACAAGGAACAAATTAATGAATTAATGCAATAAGAATAAGAAAAGAAAAAAATATCATCTAGGAAATAATATCATAAACCAATATATCAAATTCGTGGTATAATTTATATTTATACATATTATAGATTGCATAATTTATCTATCTAATTGTTCGGAAAGAATGTTATATATCAAATTGATCGTGATTAAGAAAAAAAAAAAGACAGATTGCATATTTTACTATCAATGTACTCGTGCTGACGCACTGTCATCTTGTCACAATGTGCGTGTGACGCCCTAGTTTACAAAGACTTAAATTTTAAATAAGTAATTGAAATTAAAAGATTTGAGGCGCCAAATTTAATTTTTTTTTTTTAAATAATGAAACGATAAACTTTATAAAAGGGTTAACATCTAATTTTTCAAAAGTAAAATAATGATACGGCGGAAACGTAAACATTTAAATACTTTCTAGGAAAAACACAAATTCTTAAGTTCAACATAAATTTATTTATTAAATAAATAGTAAAAGATGAAACATGAGCACGGTGTCCCTCGTCATCACTCCTCGCCGTCCAGCTCATTACCTGAAATGGAGTTTATTGGGGGTGAGTATGCAAGCACACTCAGTGGAGATAAAAATTATTCAAAATTTAATACACAAGTAAATACATGATAATCAACTAAAATTAAATAAATTCTCATGAACTTTGCCAACATTGCCATTATTACTTTGCCACTTTGCCAATGATACTTTGCCACTTTGCCATTGATACTTTGCCAACATAGAAATGGAGTTGTGATCCTTCCCAAAGCCATTTAAAGACTCTGGTATTCTCACACGTAGAATGGAGCACGGCGGGTTAAATCCGAAGATCCGTCGATCCCGGACCCCATTAGGGCCCCTGGCTATTAGACTTTGTCATTGAGCACGGCGGAATACACCCGAAGACCCGTCAGTCCCGGACCTCATAAGGGCCCCTGGCTATTAGAATAACATGGAATAATAAAATTCAAGCAGATAATCACATAATTTACAATAGACATTAAATATTGAATAAAACATGCAATACTCTACGATACCACTGTAGAGCTTAGAGCAATTAATTCCCCACCTTAATTGATCACTGCAGGAGTGTAACAAAATAGCCTCGTAAAATTAGCCTTCGTAACTTTCGTCACCTAGCATAATAATTATTTACATTTAATTAGCACATATCCTAATCAAATTTTTCAAGAGGCTAATGGTCTTAGATATATATTATTATAAATTTGAGGATCAAAATGCAAGGTCTCAAATAATTTGGGTCTTAATTATAAGAAATCATAAATTAATTTGGGATAATCTAAATCTCTAAATTAAAATCCTAATTCCCAAATTATATACATCAACTAAATTTATATTAATAGTAGTGAGACTTGAATTACTGCATAATTAATCCTATATATATATTTTTTAATAGAATTGAATAAATAAATAAATAGAAATAAATAATAAAAATATATATTGAATAAAAAAGAACAGTAATAAAAGAAGTAACATAAACACACAACACACGCTATCTGCATTAATATTACTATATTATATAAAATACACATATATATATATATATAAAGGGTAGAGGTATGACAAATTTTGTGCATCAGATCTATTAATAATCCACTAACTACGTTACTATTATTATTAATAAGATTAATATAATTGAATTTGAAAATTAATACGGGTTTAAGGGATTAGCACTCTTTTTAGAAATTGAAAGGAAAAAAAATGTAACTTTTGAATAAAATCAGGATTCGAAATTTTGGTTGAAGATTTATTGGTTAGCTATAATTATAATTATAATTATAATTATAATTATAATCGAGAGTACTGTAAATGATATTTGGCTATCATTCTTCAAAACCATGAAACTAATATCAAACTGACACATATATCATATAGTCTTGGAACATGAAGAGTACAGAATAAATAAATTAAATATAGGTTGCTATGCATATGAAATATAAAGATACGACGTTAAAAAAAACATGAAAGAGATTAACTTAATGGGAGGGAAGACTCTGAAATTTAACATACAAGTTTATCTATCGAGAGGAAGAGAAATATTAGAAAGTGAATTGTACCGTAGGTCTTCTGTAGAAAAATTGAGTCGCCGAAATTATGATTTGTGAATATGAAATTTTCTAGGTTAAAGTCACGAATAAATAAATGTATTAGGCATGAGCTTGGGCTTGGGTTTGGGCTTGAGTGAGATAAGGACTGAAAAATAAAATTTAATTGAGAGATAAGAATTGAAATTTAAATTTAAATTAGGATTTAAAAATTGAGGGTGAAATTGAATTAGAGATTTAAAAGATTTAGAAACTTAAAAATAGGGAAGAAAATATATTTTCTATTGAGAAAAATTAGGTATTAGTATCTCATGGGAAACTCAAGATTTGATTTTAAATAAAAGATTTTTTTTAGAAAATAATAAAATTGAAAGATATTATTTGTTAAAATTTGCAAGATATGAAAAATATTTAATTTTAATAAAACTCGATATTTGTAAATTAATAAAAATAATAAATAATACTTAAAAAGTATTAGGGGTATTACAGTGAGTCATGAGTCATTCTTATCATGACCAATAGTTTAGATGTTACTCCCTCACTCCCATGAATGCTTTCACACTTTCCTTTTATGTCCGTCCCAATATAAGTTTCACACCCTTAAAATGGAAAATCTTTTATAAACTTCACCCTTACAATTTTAACTAATTTACACAAATGTCATTACTTTTACTCTCACATACATATATCCCAATAAAGTTTTTTTACTTTATACATAAAAGTTTACAAATTTATCCCTCAAAATTTCAATCATTACTCTTTTTTCTTAAAGTGTGTGCCCACATACATGAAAGTTTTTTCCAGGACGGAGGGAGTATTATATAAATTTGTATTAATATGATCTAAAATTTATATTGACATCTGTTACTAACACTTGTGTGAATTTTATTTTTACTATCACTGTCATATTACTATAATAGTGAAATAATGTGCATGACACTGCTAGTAAAAATAGAGTTCATGTTATGCACTCGATTCACACAAGGCATGCGATATTTTGGAAACGGTCTCAATACTCTCTTATGTTGTCCCAAATTAATTTTTGCTTGTATATATGGTCTCAAATAGAATTTAATTCACTCACACTTTTAAAAACAATTTTTTACGGATGCTAACGGCAGCACCCATGTGCAAGTCACGTGGCCGTTAAATGATTTAAAACTTAAAGCTTATTGCACTTTGGGTTCCACGAACATCTAATATTTTAAAAATGGTCCCGATACTTTTAAATCTGGTCCCATACGAAATTTTATTTGCATAATTGAAATAATTTACTATATGTTTTATTTATAAAGAATTTATAAAATTTTATATAAATCACAATAATTTCTACATCTTTTATTAATTAAATACAAAAAAATTAAACAATTTTAAACTTATTATGGACTTATTAATTCATTTATTTTGAGTTGTTTGATTTTTGTTTGTACATTGTTTAAAAAACTGAACTTGATATGAATTGTTGAATTGTTTGTGTGAACTTAATATAGATTATTAAATTATTATTTGAAGCTATTATAAATTATTTTAGTGTTTTAACTTATAATATTAAAAAAAAAATTAGTTGTTTTGCCCGCTAGCTCAATGGCTCGCCTAGGGCCCGGTTGTGGCTAAAAAATGTAGGCCTAAAATACAATCGGATCTAGCCCAGCCCGACCCATTGTAAGCTCTAGGTGTAAATAAAGATGTTTGTAGGGTTTAGTTTGAGAGGATATAGTTTTTTTTTTTTTTTTTTTTGCTATTTTTGATATGAAGAAATAAAATTGTAACGTCTATTTTTGCATTTCAAACCATCTTAATTATATTGTACTGCATGGAGTATTTTTCTTATAAAATCTTCATAATTTATAAAAACTTAAAAACAAATAAAATATAAGCATAATTTTTATTTATTTAGTTACTAAATATTTTTCCAATATTTTATTTCTGATTTTAAAAAATTTAAAATTACTGAGCTTTTTCAAAAATAGTATTTTAGTTTTTTTCTTTCAAATACTGATAAAATTAATTTTAAAAATCTGAAAATTAGTTTATATAATAAAAATAATTATTATTTAAAAAAAATGAACATATATTGAAATTCTGAAAATACATACCTTTTTGGAGGTAACGGTGGTTCAATAGTTGATCAAAATGGTGGGAGAAATAGACTGAAATAGGTGTAAAATATTAATTTTTCCATCAAAATATTTCCTATATTGGACCATATATGAAAATATTGTGACCGTCTTCAAAATAACACATGTCTTATGGGACTAAAAGTGCGATAATCTATTTTCTTCATTAACTGGTGTAACATTCGGGACCAAAAATGCAAGTGTATTTAACGACGTCTCTGTGACGGCGGGACCAAATGTGCATGCAAAAATTAATTTGGGACGATATAAGAGAGTATTGAGACTGTTTCTAAAATATTACTACTTGTCTTGTGGGACCAAAAGTGTTTACTCATTCAGCATATTTTGAGGAAAACATTAAATGAGTTTAATTTTACTTTTTAGGTAGCCCCACCTCGGTTGGATATAAACTTTAATAATTGAGGTAATAAAAGGTTGATATCTCAATATCTTGATGCGTATAAAATACAACTGACCATTTCTGTGATCAACTGACTATTTCTGTGATTGACTACGTTTTAGTACTTCAGAGTGTGATGCCAACAAGAATGCATAACCCAGATAGTAGTGGAAGTAAATTAATTAGATGAAAGCAGTGTAATAAACTGATACTAGCTTTACCTTTATTATTCCTCTAATATTGTGTTTTAATATATATATTATTATTAGTGTAAATTGAAAAAAACCCTATAATTAAAACTGTCTTGTAAATTTTAAATTACACAAAAATATCTTGTATTAATTTAAAAAAAGTAGCAAAAATGATGATTGACCGCTTTATTAAGTTATTGAGCATTTTTATCAAGTTTTTTGACTGGCGGGTGATTCGGGTTAAATTTTGTATGCTTTTTGTTACTTGGAATTTCATATAATTTCATGTTTTTATTGCTCAATTTTTGACTAATTATATTTAATATGGAGAAATGTCGTGTTTTGCTATTATTTTAGGAATATAAATTTTTTTTTTAAAAAAAAGCCAAAAGAAAGAAGAAATTAAGATGGAGTGATGAAACCAGCCAAACGCAAAAAGTAAAGAAAATTCAAATGAAGGAAGTCACAGAAAATTCTGAATATTTTTGACGTAAATATCAAGAAAGAAGGGCCGCCCCCCGGAAAATGGGTAAGGAAACCATGTGCCCATTTGATTAAAAGAGGAAACACCCGTGGCCCATGTTTGATCGTGCAATAATGCAAGAAAGAGAAAATAATTTAAAAAAAAAAAAACTTAAAGGAGAAAACAGCTTGTGGGGGTCGTTTTGTTGATCCCCTTTTAAGGTGTTTTTGATTTTTTTGGTTTTTTGATTTTGGTGTTGTTTTTGACGTAAATTTCAAGAAAGAAGAGCCCCCTGGAAAATAGGTAAGGAAACCATGTGCCCATTTGATTAAAAGAGGAAACACCCATGGCCCATGTTTGAAAAGAGAAAAGAATTTAAAAAAAAAAAAACTTAAAAGGAGAAGAAGATAGCTGGAGTTTAAAGCCATTATGGTCCCATAACTATCTGCTTTTTTCGATTTGGTCTCAAGTTAGTTAAAAAATTCAATTTAATCCCATAATTTCTTCAATTGCTCAATTTACGCCCAATTTTCGCCGGAGACACCAAAACGGTGTCGTTTTTGGCACGTGCCATGCACGTGAGTCTTCAAATTGGGGGAATCCGGCGAATTTGGTGATTTGGAGGCCTGCGTGGAATTTTATCATCCATGTGTCATTATTAATTAAAAAAGAAATTCCACATCATTAACACATACATTAACTTTGATGGTGACGTGGCATTTTTTTGTTTAGAATTATTTTTAATACACATAGATAAATAAATTAGTAAAAATAAACTAAAATTAAAATCTAACATGGCTGTTTGACTGGTTTTTTAATTAATTTTGTATAATTTTTTTATTCTAAAATAATTACACCTCATGTATAAAAAAACTAATTAAAAGAAATCAAATATTAAATCAGCCCAAATATTAAATCAGTCTTTTTACAAAAATCCTCCCCAAATCAAACCTAATCGATCTTCTTCCTAAGCACCCAAAATAAAAAAAAAATAAAAAATTCTCCCTCACCCTTCAAAATAAAAAATCATCTTCTTCTCCCTTTCAAAAAAAAAAAAATCATCTTCTTCTTTCTCGAGTGAATTTGGGCATCAAATCTTCCCTCTGAGAAACCATAGCCCTCCAATAAATTCGATGTAGATTGATATGAAGCCGCTGTCCTAGGTTCGCGAACCCCATCCCGATTCGCAAGCGGCGCGGTCTCCGTCGACGTCGAGAGTGCAGGGCGTTGTCTATAAGGCGGTGTCTGTTGGAAGTGAATCGAAAATCACTGTTCCATTTTCTAGAAAGTAATCGAAAAAGTTCCTATCAAGGAATCATCGTCTTTCCCCTACCTACAAACAGAGTAAGATCTACATTCATATATCCTAACCCAAACCGATATAAACAAGCTCAAGGATCTGGTTATGTCGAAGAAAATATATTGTAAGCACATTAATTTTGTGCCCAATTAAATGGCGACACGTGGAAATTAAGTATTAATATCAAATAAATTTAATTATTTATATTATGGGAATTTAATTAAATTAATTCTCAAATTAAATAATTTATTGATATTAAATATACACGTGAAAGTCGAAATTAAATCCTACGAATATTTAAATATTCGTAACTTGGTGGCAAAGTAATTAACTTACCATATAACGTATAAAATCTCGTTAAATGGAAAGTTAAATCAAATTGCCCCATATGGAAACAAATCAAATCAAGTCAAATCAAATCAGATCAAATCAAATCAGGTCTGATGGGCTTCTAAGCCCAGCCCATTAAATCAATCTCACCCCACAACTATAAATAGGGGTCTTCATTCATTCATTCTAGACACACAATTCCAGAGGCAACTCCAGACTCAATTCCAGAGCTCAGAGCAGACTTCAGACGTTCTTCGCGGCATTCAAAGGCGTTCTTCAAGCAAATCAACCGGGAACAGCGTCCGATCCGGGATCAAGGTGTTCAACCCTCCGATCAGGACGCGTTTCTCCTTGAAGATTCAAAAAGGCGTTCATCGCGGCCTCTTGAAGATTCAAGAACGTTCATCCAAAAAGTCTCCGTAAATAGCGTTTAATCCAAAATAAGGCTCTTAAGCCCTTGGATTAACGTTATAAGTCCACCAAATCCACCAAATCTGCCAAATCATCTAAGTCAACACCGATTTTGAAGAGAAGAATCAGAGGATTAAGCTTAGAGCTAGGGTCCGCTAAAATTTAATCGGTTCAATCCGATTAAAATCAAATTGTAAACCTTTTCGTGTTTTTATAAATTAAATTCACGAAATTTGTTGTTACATATATAAATCTACTCCGTGTATGTTCGTTTGTCATTGCGATGTCGTACGTTTGGACGTGCCTGGTGAAATCCGTGGAATGCGATCGGTGAAAAGGTCGGGACATGAGAGGGAAGTTAAACGCGCTGATAAATCCACCGGTGCTGTCGAACTACTTCGTAAACGGCTTAGGCGTTGGAATAGTGATTCTGGTTTTGATTTTGAGTTGGGGATTTGAAGATATTTTGGTAGGGTTTGTTTGAGGAAGAAAAGAGAAAATACGATTTGGGAAGGAGAGAGATGTTTAATTTTCTTTAATTTTCATTTCATCCATTTGAATTTCATTTCAATTTTATTTTATCTGTTTTCAATTTTGATTTAAAAAAACGTAGATGTGATTCGTGGAATTTTTTTTTAATTTTTAGTGACATGGAGGCAAAAATTCCACGCAGGCATCCTAGTCAAAAAATTCGCACGATTCCCCCAAATTGAAGACTCGCGTGCACGGCACGTGCCAAAAACGACACCGTTTTGGTGTCTCCGGCGAAAATTGGGCATAAATTGAGCAATTGAAGAAATTATGGGATTAAATTGAATTTTTTAACTAACTTGGGACCAAATCGAAAAAAGCAGATAGTTATGGGATTATAATGGCTTTAAACTCAAGATAGCTGCAAATTCTCGCTGGGACCCACATGAGTAAAAGAAGTTGTCTCCAGGTAACAATTTTTACGCCCAATTAGCTGTGGAAATGGCGCATTTATTTATTTGGATATAAAAAAGAAATAGCTTAGATAAAAAATCAAACTATCTTTTGAATTCAAATGACCGATTTTTCAAATCAATCGAGAGGAGTGAAGAGACTAACGCAATCTCCGCCTACCGAGAAAACTGGTCTCCGATCTCAGAAAGAGAAATATTCAGATACCTCAGACAATTGAGGCTTTACCACCAAAAGATGAAACAACGAAAAATCGCTGAGCAGGAATCACCAGGAAAAAATATAGAAAAAATAAAACTAGAAGACTACAAAAACAGCACCAAAACCAAAAAAAAAAAAAAACACACACAAAAAAAAAAGGGGTCAACGGTGAAAGGATTCCGCCTCATCTAAAAATCCGAACTTATAGAAAGGTTGAGAATTAATTCATTTGTATTGATTTCAAACACTCCCCTCACCCTTTGGGGAGGAGGCCCATCGGTGGACAATTTAATATGGGTGGAGTTGCTCTTAGCAGGAATCGAACCCAGGACCTCTTGGTGTGAGTCTTTGGCTCTGATACCATGAAAGGTTTCCGTCTCATCTAAAAGTCCGAACTTATAGAGAGGTTGAGAATTAATTCATTTATATTGATTTCAAACACTTCCCCTCATTCGTGGGCCGAATTTATAACCTCTACCCTTTGGGGAGGAGGCCCATCGAGTGGACAATTTAATATGGGTGGAGTTGCTCTTTGCAGGAATCGAACCTAGGACCTCTGGGCATGAGCCTTTGGCTCTGATACAATGAAAGGATTTTGCCTCATCTAAAAGTCCGAACTTATAGAGAGGTTGAGAATTAATTCATTTATATTGATTTCAAATTATTAGGGTAATGATATAAGTGAATTGATTCTCAACATCTCTACAAGTTCGGACTTTTAGATGAGGCTGAATCCTTTCATGGTATCAGAGCAAAACCCTGGGTTCAAATCCTGCTGGAAGCAGCTCCGCCCATTTTAATTAAATACTTGTTGGGCCTCCCCATGATGGAGTTAACAGTAACCCGCAAGTACACTCGTTGGGTCTCCTCATTCCTCCCAATGAGGCGAAATTCTTTCAAACGGGACGATGCATCAACTAGTCGTCGCATGCACGACATTGTTAAAGGAGTCATCTCGTTGGCCAACGAACATCATCGGCGTCCGAGCGAGCGATTAGATGATAAAACCAGAAATGGAGGAAAGCAAAACAGTAGTGTGAGAGAGAAAGATTAGGTAGGTGGTGGTGTAGTATGAACCGCTTTTAGAGAGAGAAAGTATGTTGGATAAGACTTGATCCGTCTAGTTTGCAAAGGCGCATTTCAATTTCAACAATTTTTAAAAAGGAAATTGAGACAACTGAACACAAAAGGAGAACAGAGGATTTTTTTTAGGCACAACATTCAGGACAAATTCCAGCAGTCAATCTTGCACAAACTCACTGATTAGTGTGAAAATTGCTAGAAATTCATAGTTTAATTTACTTAATTTAAAAGGATTTCAAGCATATATTTACACTAACTTGACTAATTGTGCTTAATTGTCGAGAAATGTATTGTTTTGTCTATTTGAAGAAAAATGAGAATATTT
>CM061059.1:36670089-36739072 GCA_030762865.1 Paraleonurus japonicus | reverse complement strand
AAAATTTAAAATATTACAGAAGAGTAAGTTAGTCATTATATAGTGACCTTATTTTCTTAAAAAAAAAATTAAAAATGTATGTACCCAGTAAAATAGTGTATTGGTATAACCGGCCCATTAGTTATTTGACTTAAATTTATAGGGGTCATTACAAGGAGGTACAAACTCTAAGACTTTATTACAACCAAGTGCAAGCCTTTTTCATTATTACAAGAAGGTACAAAATATCAATTGAAAATCCAATTTTGCCCTTCCCAATTACATGTGGGAGTGAGAGACAAGTTTGGAATCCAAAATTATTACTTACTGTTCCTCAACAATTCCCCATGCACTTTTTAATGATTTGATTTTTAATAAAAAATACCATAAACTGAAAACATAATTCATCTAGTTAGAAATCAGAATTCAAACCCACGATCCTCGACCACGAAATCAGAAATCAAAAAACTCGACCCTAAGCGACGACGAAGACGAACCTTCCGGCGATGGCTACACAATTTCCGGCAAAGCCCAGGCCTTCGTTGCAGTGGGGACACTGTATACGGCAACGATAAGACCTTCCCTGCGTGTAATCCTTCCATTTGCGCTCCTCAACGAAAAATAAATTCAAAATTCGATACTCGCCGACGACGAAGGGCAGAATTCCGGCACCGAAAATACTATACCAGAAAAGCCCAGTCCTTCATTGACGCCGGGACGCTGTATTGTGCGACGATAACACCTCCACTGCTCCGTCAACACTGTATTTCCTATTTTAAGGTAATGCTAGGCCGTAAAAAAAATACAGATTATTGTTCTTCATTGCTCATTATACATTGGGCAAACTGTATGTATGGGTTCAGAATCAAGAGGGTTTATTGAACAGTTGTATTGAATCATGTAGCTATCACACAATCTGAGCTATAAATGCGGTTATTTAATAATTTCATTTATTTCTCCCAAACAGGTAAAAATGGTGAAGCACAGGAAACTGAAAAAAGATTTCAGCTATAAAGCAGCTGAAAACAGGAAAATAGGTGGCAACCGTGTAGATTCGAAGGGAAAATCTGAAAAGGGTGAGTTTTTTTTTTATTTATTTCATTGGTGTTCGAATACTGTGTTGCAGTAATGTGTTTTGAATTGCAAGACTGAATGGTTAGTTGCAATTATTGATTCATCAACTTGCCGTGTAAAAGTGCAGTAATTTGAACTAGCTTGCAATAATATATATTTCAATTGCATTTATTTCGATGACAGAGTTGCACCACAGTATAAGAAATTGCTATGGAAGAAACTTAATTGCAATTCATGCTTTAAAATTGCATTATACTGTAACATATTGCAACAAAAGAATATCAACTGCAGTAAGTAATGCCAGATATGCAATGGTTTGAACAATATTGCAACAACTTAGAATAAATTGCAATCTATTCTTACTAACTACATATGAATTATCAGTTCTGAGAAAGAAAACGAAGGAAGGTACATCAAGAAGGATGAGAGGTAGGCATATTTGTTCAATTAAAAACGTATTACCCTTACAAAGTGGTTTGATCAACGGTTTAATTGTTGTATACTATGTTTAGGTAAATTCGTGGGAAAGGCTGATAGCACTACATCAGATTCCGGTACATCGCTTTTTATAAAATAGCATGTATACTAGTTTGCCTTTAAAATATTTTAGAATAATGTACTGAACTATAATATTTAAAGGAATTCATAATCGGAAGAGAAAATTACGGCAATATACCGGTCGTACAGTAGCAACATCGTCTGATTCTGGTATGATGATTTATTATAACCATTAGTTTCTCTGGGGAACTGTGATATATCTACATACTAAAGACAAGGGGTAACATGATTTTTTTTTCCCTGTTGTTCGAAGCAGAAGCAGAACCCAGGCGTGTGAAAAGAAAACGTCCGAATAGGTCTGAAGGGGGGTCTTCACAGTCAAGCAGTGCAGGTTACAATATGAAAATATGACCCTATATTCAAAACCTAGTTTTTTTTTTTTTAAAATTTATTTTTATATTTGCTATTCATACTAATCTGCTGGTGACTTCATGATTACATGACACGACATAGAAGATAGTTCCGGCTATGACACTGGGCCTGTAATAGAATTACTTGAAGAATCTACTTCAGATGGAAGTGATGGGGACCTGAAGCCAAAGAATTGTTTTGGTACGTGTTTAACTGCACAAAGAAAAAACATAACTTTTAAGCACGAATGCTGTATAAAACACTCAGATCCCAAAAACATTGAACGCAAACTACCATTTAATTTAGGAAGTATTATTGTCAAGAAGAATACAACCTACTACAGGAGCAACTTAAAGACTGCTATCAAAGAATTAAAAGAATTGAGCTTTAGAGACTGCCACCTAAGAGAGATAAAGAAGACACCTTTCTGGTTTTTGTTCAATGGTATAATGAAAGGAGAGTACGAATCTCTAAAAAAACGTTGCAGTAAGTATGAAGACGATGTTCGGAGCATTTTAATGACATTCAATGTTTCAAAAGAGTGTTTTGTCATAGGGGGGGAGAAACTGATGATAACAAGTAGGGACGTTCAGTTAATTTTTGGAGTGAGTTGTGGAAGTGAGCGAATTCCATTAAGACTGAGTGATTATGAACTGCCAGGGTGGGTTAGAAGATGTTTTGGGAATGAAATTGAATCTTCGAATGGTAACTACCGATTGTATAAGCATAATATCTTGGATAAGCTAAGGGAGGTGCTTAAAATAACAACGGAAACCAGGTGTAGGGATGTTGCAAGGTTAACACATTGCTATTTATTAGCAATTTTGCTAGCACCTACGCAGAATTCCACAATTTCATGGCACTTCGTTGTCTTCGTTGATAAACTTGAAGATATCATAAAGTATGATTAGTGCAAGCTAATAGTTGAGCTATTGATAAGTCAAATTAAGGGGTCGAGAAACTTTAGAGTTGGTGGTTGTGCCATGTTACTTCCGGTATGTATCATGTTTACATGTAGTATATATAAACACGCATAATGTCTGATCCCATACATACTGAACATTAAATTTCATTTTCAGTTTTGGTTGTGCGAGCATCTTAACTTGATTGATCCAGTCAATGAAAATGGTTTCCCACGATTTTTGAGATGGGATTTAAGTGAGCTGAATAAGAAACTGGATCGCTATGACCTTTGCAAAATCAGTGAGTCAAAGGTATGTAATAATCCACCGAATACTGATGATGTACTAATACTGTCAACAATACTAATTAGACTTTCTTTAAATATAACTTGTTAGATACGCAGGATTGTTCTGAAACCAAGGTCTGTAGAAAAGGAACACTTCAGTTCTTTGTTGAAATTTTGGCAGAAAAAGTTCAATGATCCAGATAGTGATACTGGAAGTTCAGAAAAGGGAAATTCAAAGAATAATGGTGATACTTCAACTGGCGAGGAGGAAGTCCCTTCAACAGTTAATATTGCTACCCCGATAGACATGGGTACGGCAGGGGAGGTACCAAACAAATCTGGTATGTTTAGTTCTGGGCCGGGTATTTCAACCAGAAGAACTGAAATAACAAAAAATATCGTTGCTAGTTCAACAATGGCTGGAGCATCCATGGAGAAACATTCTTACTTAAGAATGACACGTGACATCCCAGCATTGAAGCTGGACATACCTCAGAAACAGGATTCAATTCCCGATATTAGTGAGAAAATTGGAGAGGTGCTGCAAGATCTAAAGACGATTGATGCTGCTGAGAATGTAGACAGTGAATATGAACTCCGTAATGATAATGCTTGTCAGCACAATGAAGTTGTTCCGTGCTTGCGTACAGTGGAGACAAGTGATGGAGAAAAAATGAAAGAGAGTACAGGGGAAGAAACCGATTGTCACAGAGAGGAAGGACATAGAGATTTAAACATCGAAGAGAATACTGATGGAAAACAGACTGAAATGAGTAGAGGACAACATGAAAGTTGTCAGACTGAAACAGAAGAAAAGTGTGGCAATAAGAAGAGTGAGGATAGTGAGGGTGGAGATGATGTTTGTCAGGACACAAAAGGGGAGAAGAACTTAAATATCGAAGACAGTAGGGAGGGAATAGATGGGAAAAATGAGCTTGAAAAGGAGGTAGAAAAACTGAATGATTTGGTGGCTGAAAAGAACAGGATGATTGAAAGGTTAGAACTGCTTATTGTTGAAAAGGGGGATGAGATTGAAAGGATGCGGAGAGATGTGGAGCAGTTGAAAACTGAACAAAAACAGGAAATTGATAGGGTTTTAAAGTACGAGAAAAACCTTAGTGATAATGTCCATAGGGATGAGGTGACAATTTTGGAAAAAGAAGTTCTGGATTTAACCGATGAGAACAGGGCGCTGAAAGCTAGACTGGAAGCACTAGTTGTTCCAACGACAACACAAATCTACCAAAATCCAGAGAACATCGAAAGGATGGAGACAATTGCGGATCTCCATATTCAAAAGAAGAAAAATGAAAAGCTGGTTGCAGAAAATGAGGATTTAAGGGATACAATAAACCTCATAGACGAGGTGGATGCTCACAAGGGTGAGGCAGATACCGAAAAGACACCAGAGCCGAGGAAAAGGAAGGGAAAAATGGTAGTTCAACCGACATCACTAACACTAAGAGTGAAGGGGAGAACACAAATGGCTGATAGAAAACCAGTCGAATTAACTCCACAACTCAACACAAACGAGATGGAGGAACTTGAGAAGTATCAAAAGCGAATTTGTGATTTCAGGTGGGAAAAAAAGTACAAGGCAATAAGCTTGACTAGTGAATATATCAAAGGTGTGATCGGAGATTGCTGGGTAGAAGGTAGAGAGAAGTAAGTAGATGTCTTGTATTATAAAAACCTTCCAATTACTCAATTACTTTATAATAACTATCCTGTTATGTGAAAAATGTTAGGTTCGTCTGTTGGAGGGGTAAGCAGCCAATGGCTGAGGTGCTTTTAAAGGATATAATATCTATACTCCACCATGAGAGGCTGTCATCATCAGTAAGTAAAACTCACAGAACTTGATTTTAATGTAATAAATATACTGATAGATGGTAACACGAGGTTTTCTATTTTTTGTTTTGGAACAGGTTATTGATGCTTGGTCTGAATTGTTGCTACTTAAATATAAAGAGACTGAAAGCGCTGGAAAAATTGTTATTTTCTCTTCTATATGTTGGGTAATGTACTTATTTCAGGGTTCTGTAAAGTTGGAAAATGCTAGTTAACAAATTTGATTAATTCGTTGCACATATGTTTCCAGGATCTGATTCATAACAAGCGAGTGTTGTCCGGGAAGAATAGAAATAGTCTTGTTGATGACAAACTGAAGGACCTAGGCAGCGATAACACACTGTTATTCCCCATTATGACAAAAAATTCTGGGATTGGTGACCACTGGACTCTACTGAAGTTCTACTTAGAAACCTGTGAGTGGAGGTTACTAAATTCGATGAAACCTAGAAATTCAAACAAGGACGTGCACTTGGATAGATCAAGATTTGTGGTGAGAAACAAGATTAATCTTAGTTACAGATTTGCAATCATACAGAAAATGCAATTGATTAGGTTTACTAACGTTACCTTTTTTTATACAAGGTTGAGTACGTTGAGCAAGTATTGCGTGATGTGACAGAAGGTGGTATTCCTAAGTACCCATTATTACATGGATGCCGAAAAAATCCCATTCACGAACCAAGCCTCCAACAATCTGAACAATCTGTGGACTGTGGAGTTGTTGTTTGCATTAATATTGAAAACGCAGTCTTGGGTAAGAAAATGAAAAAGGGGGGAATTCTATCATACACTGCATCAGGAGAATACAGGGCGAAGATGGTGCAATGGCTACTGGATCCACTGTCAGTCGAAGTTTAATTTCAAGTTATTAGTGTACAGGGATTGTGAACACAAAAAGCATAATTTCTGTGATTTTTGTCATAATTATGTAGCCCTGCCTAATTGAATGTTTACAAAACTTGGAACTCTTATTTTGATTGTCATATGTAAGGGTGCGATCCACCATTTTGATTGGCATATGTAATAGTAATCTATATAAGTATTAAAAATACTGAAAATAAGTAGTATAATTCATACTGTAAATACATTTTATAAGCACATTATAATCATGGATGTATTGAACAGGGTAGGAATTGATAATAATTAATGTAAAAACAAACAATTATACCCCATCTATCATGATAATTCATAACAAGGCTTATACAGTAATTACAAATGAGTTATTTATGAAATATTTTATTGAAACTAATAATCAAACCAAGCATGTAAAAAATGGCTACGCATTTGGCAACCCAAAAAAAAAAAGAGAACAACAAAAAACTACACACCTCATATCTTATACCAAAATCACAAGTTGTAAACGAAAATTAAGGAGTTCATCATAACTAATGGAGGTGTACGCAGCTATAACTTTAAAAAATTCATTCAGTTTGGTGGGTGAAATTAATGTTAATATTCCTCATGGGGGAAAAAAAAATGAAAAGAGGAAGAATAGTCTAACATGATAATTCATGTATTGCTTACACAGTAATTATTAATGAGCTATTTAGGAATTATTTTATTCAAAGTACTCCTAGAAATGAGTTTAGAAAAAAAAAAAAAACGTAAAATGTGTACGCATTCATTTTATTGTACTTTTTTTTTTTTATTAACTTAACACAACTTAAATAACTCATATATAAAACCAAAACTATTAAATGTATATAAGCTGAATGTAATAATATATTATTGAGTTTAAACATTGGGCAACTCAAATTCAACGTATCACAATGGAAAAAAAAGGCGCCTAAACATCCCCTTCAATATTCGACGCTTCGTATTCTCAGAGGAACACCTATAAGTCCCTGATCAGATACCAGTCGAGCACGCTACCTCTCAGTGCAAATAGTATCTCGAAAAAAGCAAAAACCTCTTCAAGCTCGAACAATGGCTACCCAAACCAAGGAACCCAGATGTGAGGAGATATTCCCGCAAGAAATCATGATGGAAATCCTTTCGAGACTTCCACCGAAGCCACTGGCGAGGTTCAAGAGCGTCTCCAAACACTGGTACGGCATGATCTCGAGTCGTTTTTTCGTGATGGAAAAACACTTGGAGCAAATGAGGATGAAGGGTAAGTACATCTTCCTTCTGCAGGAGGAATTTGGATATCATGCCCTGGTCTATGAAAAACAGGGTAGCGATCCTGAGTTCAAACGGCTTGTCGTGGATTTTGACCCAAAGTGGGAAACTTTGGCAAACTGCAACGGGATAGTCTGTTTCTCCAGCGTGGATGACGAGTTCTTCTTAGGAAACCCTTCAACAACAAGCTGCATCAAGATACCATATCACCCTATTCAATGCCCCGCACATAGTAGGTGGTGCTGCTACCGCCTCTTTGGGTTAGGATACGATCCGATTGCATGTGAGTATAAGCTAGTGAAATTTGTCTTTGTTTAACAACGTGGAAGCACCAATTGAGGTGAGCATATTATCTGATAATTCTATGACGTGGAAGCGCGTGTGAGAGATTTCCCTTTTGACAGTCCATGCCATTATCCGGTATTTTTGTTAATGGTAAGATACCTTTGTGAGATCCAGGATCTTGGGACACATTATGGCATTTGCGGTTTTGGCGTGGTGACCGAAGAGTTTGGGTTCATTAATATACCTGACGAAACCGTCTCTAAGGGGCATGGATTTTCAATAGGATCATTGGATGATTGAAGCTAATTTTGTATACGACGCAAACGTGAAGATGGATTTGTGGTTTGGATTCATGAAGATAATGCCGGACCGAGTGCATATCAATCGTCGACATTGGATGTGCGAACGAGCAGCATCTTGTTCTTCACCCCACTTTGCATAAGAGCAGTTAGTAAAGATTGGATGCTACTTAGGTTAGAACCAGAGGGCACACTGTTCATGTACCACATGAAGCTGGAATTCCTCTGCGGGTTCGAGTCGGACCTGATACCGAATGGATATGGTACTGTTTTCCGTTGCGTGAGTTCAATAGAAGCACCGTAGGACTATTAGACCAATAATTATTATTTAATTTGCTTATTAATGTTGCATTCCGCAAAGACAATATTTTGTAAATAATTTTGAATTATGGTTGCCTACATTTTGTAATTAAGTTATGGTTGCCTTTAGTTCGACTCAGATGGAATCAACAAGGTTTTTTTTTTTTTTTTTGTTTTTTTGCTTGGCTATTTTGCATTAGTTGGTTTTTGATTAACTTAGTTTACAGCAAATCGTGTTAGTTGAAAAAAAATGCTACAAAAATAATTTATTGGTTGTTGTAACTTTAATTCTGGATTGCAGTTTATATCGCAAGTGTTGCAAAAAAGTGTAGAGTTATATTGTAAGAATCGGCTATATAAATATAACGAGCACTTTATATTGCGAAGACCACATGGTTGGTATAGGTTGCTAAACAATTTTTGCAACGGGGGCAAAATATTTTACTGAATTGCAGTTCTGCGCAGACACAATTGCAACAAACCAGATAAAATTGCAATCGCATAAATTTAATTGCAACAACCCAGGTAAAACTGCAACGTTGCGGTCTTAATTGCAATAACCAATAAAAATCTACAACCAGACTAGTTAAACTAGTTATCTCAGTTTCATATTCGTAACTTCAACTACGGATATTAATCAGCACTCCACACACTATAACTCACCCACCTTTCATTATCTGGCATCCCCATATGTAAGTACATTTCTATTGTATATATATAAAACATATTTCATACTTTCTAAATACACCACTCGTATACTCAATAATAAAACTACAACTGTCTATCAATCCACTCAATAAAGAAGAGATACACCTACTGTACCTTATTACAAAATAATCTCATAAATACATTAAAAAAATGTTGATAAAAAAAGGTTATATAATCAGGATAAGAGAGATACACCACGATATTGAACTAACCTTTTAACCCACTAAAGGTACAAATTTTTAGAGGGATATTCACATAGTAAATTGTTATTAGTTTCGTATGTATTTATGTATCACCCAATTTATCTCTGAAAAAATAATATTTAAACGAACAATGCTAGTAATTATTTTCTACTACAGTATTAATTATTTATGAAACGAAGAAAAAAAATCAAGGATAAGTTTATTCTGCAAAGAGCTTGGAAAATAATGACATTCATCAAGTATATTAGTTAAATAATTTTTGAACGAAAATACTATTATTTATTTTCTGCTATGGTATTACTTATTTATGAAACATAAAAATCGAAGATACCATAATTTTACACTCCATCGAGCCAATGAATAATCATTCAAGCAAGTACATGAATTAATAAAGTACAAATTAGTTATCATTAATCTCAAAGATGAATGTGTATTTATTAGGCAAAACAACAAAATTCGGCTGCTTAGCAACACTGGCTTTACCTACATATACCATACCACTGATACCAACATACATTACCGTTAGACTACGCTACCGTTGGAAACCAAAAACGACCGTTGGACACAGATCATAAGCATTCTGGAGCCTTCCATCGATTATATATACTAAAAAATTAACCCATAGCAAGAACAAAAAAGAGACCATTTGAAACACCACTGGACAATGTCGTCAAACAGCAAATACAGCCCAGAAGGGGAATACTTGAGATACAAGAAATTAAAGTGCCTGAGTTGTGGTATCATTACAACAATTAGAGTTTCGGAATCGAGCAAAAATCCAGGAAGACTGTATCACAGCTGTGATGCTCATGGATGGTGTCAATGGTGTGTGCCTGTAAATCTGGAAACTTGGCAACAACAAGAAGAGGATATTACAAGTGCACCAAACAAAATGGATGAAGCCGCACAAACTAATGCCGGGATCGGCACAACAACCTATGCAGTTACAATTCCAGCACTGTTTCTTGCAAATTTCATAACCGTTTGTGCTGTACTGATTCTTGCTGTTTTAATCAAAACAGTATTTGCATAAAGTTGTAAAAATGTAAACGTGTTTGATCAAGATGCAGAGATGTAAGAGGCATATCTATTTATAAAAAAGCCAGAGGCTTTAGTTTTCATATGATACACACGACGCATCTAACAAAATTTTGCATTACCAGTCACGACTCATAACAGAATGTGTCCCAGGTTCAAGTGAAAAAACAAAAGCCAGCAAAACAGCTAATTCTGAAAATCTGTCAATTTTTAGAACACTACTCTTCGGGGTCACTCCGGGATAGCAAAACATTTACAGAAAAAATGGAATGTTTTCCAGGCTCAAGTGACAACAAACCATGTGCTTTACAGAACCCCAAAGGCGTGATATAACCTGAGAAAAAACAAACAGAGACAGTAAATATAACGAAACAAACATAGAATCACCTTACAGCCATTTGCATTGCTAAAGCATGACTCAGACCGGAAGCTACATCGTAAGGATTTAAACAGCAAAAGCCACGTCTTCAAAGCTGCCAGTCTCAGATGACGAATCCCATAGTGTTAAGCCAATAACTACACTATTGTAAACCATAATCAGAAAAACAAAGTTATAGTAACCCTTGAAGAGTTGTCCAGTAGTAAATGCATCAAATTTACATAACACTGGTACGTGTTCCAAGGATCAAATGACAAAACAAACCATGTGCTTTACATAATAAACGGGCAGTAAACGTGTGAAAAAAACAAAACAGAGGTGGTAAATATATAAAACCTCCAAAGAGTATAAATATCAGATTAAACACAATATGGCAACTGTAATTGAATACCTTCAAATTTTGGTTGACGTATCCAAGATCAATCCGCAGGTGAGGCTATCATGCTTAGACACCTTTTTGCATCTTGGACAAAAAAAAGGTTTCCTTTTTCTCCACTCACCAAACGATGGGTTCCGGGATTTCTTGGGGCGTCCTGGTGGCCTTTTAAGAATTAGAGGAAGTATTATATCGTGATCTCCACGTTGGCATTCATACATTTCAGTCTGAGGGATCGGGTAAAGATCGCATTCATAGCACTTGCGGTAACTGGTGGTGAAAAAACATTCATCTACATGGCTGAAAATAGAAGAACGATGCCGTTTAATAACAGCCACATCGTGAGCACACGGAAATCCTAGAACCTGCCATTAATGACAGGTGCAAGTTCTTGCAGTCAGGTTCACAGAAACTGATGGTGTAGACAACACTTCATAATTGCCACCTGGGCACTCGGCAACAAACCAACCACTAACATCAATGAGCTGATTCCACAAAACCTCTTTATGTGGAACCAATGCACCAGTCCAAGAATTACAATCTTCTCCCCTCTCAACGAACCATCGACAAATGCCTATTCGTATATGATCTATCATTTGTACGATGGGTTTGGATCTAGCATCAAGAATCCATGAATTGAAGGATTCGGCAGCATTGGATGTCATTTCACCGTACCTAATAATGTGTGGAGAATACGCCACTGCCCATTTTTCATAGGGCAGGTCCTCTAGCCACTGCTCTGCAATACTACCACCCACTTCCTTAAATACTGCCAACTTTTCGTCAAATAGACGTCTATTAGGAGCATATGCACATTCTCTAAAATGTTCACCCATTTTAGCCCTCTTAAGATTAGCCAAACCAGATGAAAAACGACCTTTTAAATTAGATAATAAATGGTAAAGGCAAAAAAAGTGCACTAGCTCTTTGAAAACAATGTTAAAGGCCGACATCAACCCACAATTCCTATCCGAGAGATAGAATATCTGATTTTTATGACTCACAGCACCACGAAGGTTTTCAAGAAACCATACCCAATTATCAGTGTTCTCGGCAGACACAACACCAAAAGCAATTGGAAACAGCCCTACAAAAAGTACAGCATGTGGAACAGTATTAGTTTTCTTGGCAGAAACAACACCAGAAGCAATTGAGAGATGCACTACACAAAAAATAGCATATGGGACAGATAGTTCACCCAAAATATATTAAGAAAATCATTCAGATTTCACAGCATAAGCAAAAAGTACAGTAGGAGCACCAGTATTAGTTGACTGTGCAGAAACAACGTCAAGAGCAATTAGAAACAACACTACAAAAAACAAATAGCATATGGGAAAATACAGTTTACACAAAAAATGTTAAGAAAATCACTCAGTCTTTTTCAGCATAAGCAACATACGAATTGAGTGAAAAATGCATACCATTATCCCCATCCTTAGCAGTAGCAACAAGGAGAGTACCATGGGCACGACCCTTCATGAAAGTACCATCAAGGAAAAGCATGGGACGGCAAAATTAAAAACCATCAATACATGCTTTAAATGATACAAATAGACGTTCAAAGTGGAAAGATTCAGTGTTATACTGGAGAGAAACTACACTACCAGGGTTAGTGCGTCTGATGGCTTCGCAATACCAATGCAACTGTGAATAAGAATCACCAAAACTACCAAAAATGGTATTCCTGGCAGTTTAAATAGTTCTCCAAGCTTTGGAGTAAGTGATATCGATACCGTATTGAATCTGCATTAGATCGACTATCTCTCTACCACCAATTTCAGGCCTCTTGGCAACATTTTGAATAAAAAATTCAGACATAATCTTAGGACACAAACGTACAGCTTCATCATTAACCAACTTTCCAATGCACGAGTGACATAGAACAGCTTTATACACAATGAATTGATTGGAAACGGGCTGCAACTTTGCTTTTATAAACCACTTACACTGTGCACCCTGATTTTCTTTGCAAACAACATGTATATATCTTTTCGTGTTCCTAATGTAAATAAAACCAAATCCCAGAATTGAACAATACTTTATAAGTTCAGTCCTAAACTGAACAACACCACCCGGGAAAACAGCACCAACACCCTGATTCATTATACTAGCCCATGAATCAGAAAGCTTTGGAGTCTTCAAAGACCGTGGACAAATATCATAAACTGGACGGGGGTCAAATGGTTCTTTAACATCACTGTCGTTTCCATTCAATCTAGAATAAATATCTTTGACTTTAGATTTTCCATTATCAGTTTTTTCATAACACTCCGAACCCTTCCCATTGGTGTTTCCATTATACCCTAAACCATGACTAGACGACATCATACTATCCCCCAAAACCTCAGCACCAACCTTACAACAGGAAATATCAACATCCACCAAACTAAACTTTAAGTGGCGGCACAAAAAAATCATATTCATGTAATCATCTTCACAATTTAAAAATGCATTCGAATAATCACCCACCGAGAAAACAAAAGAAACTGGCATAGACTGTAACTCAGACCAGGTCCCACGTACCTGTGATTCAAACCAACTAAACGAGGAATCAACATTCAGAGAAAGCAACCTGCGCTGGTGGCGGAATTTCAAACTCGCAATAATTTTGGGCTCCATTGGATTTAGCATGAAAAGACACCGTTCCCCTCTTATAACCAGCAAGAAAACAATAAATCAGTTGAAACAGAGGTAGATATAGAAATCATCAGCATGTAATTAGGGATCTAAACAATTTAAATTGGGAAATCTAAAGTAATAAATTTCAACTTCAACCTTGCTAACCCATCTGTAAATTGTTTACAGAGAAGACATATTTGGTCGCGACTTTGTGGAAAATGGAACGGAGGATAGATGAGGTAATATTAGTAAGAAGATATTTGAATTTGAATTTGAATCTTGCACCACGGGACAACGCCGGTTTGATGTGATCGTCATCGGCAAAAAACGAGAAAAAGCAGTCGGCTTGACGTCAGCGAGGAGAGAGAAATTTTGATTTCAGCTGAAGGAAGGATGCGTTCTCTGTTTTGAGAGATAATCCCAGGATCTCTAATGAAACAAGATTAAGGGTATTTGTGGAAAATCACTTATCCAATTGTACCCCCTTGTAATTTCAAAAAGGTATTTGCACTAGGATGTAATAAACACTTGGGCCTTGCACTAGGTTGTAATTTGCCCAAATTTATATTGACCTATAAGGCCCATGTAATTTGAACTCCATTTTTAATTAGGACACCCACTGGATGAATGCAATTAGTACACCCACCATGAAGTTCCTAAATTACCCTTTCTCAAATAATAACTAACCATAGCTCTCTTTCTCCTCTCTCCTTTCTCTTCTCTCTTTTCTCTTCTCTCTACATATTGCATTCTTGTATACATCTCATACGTTGTTTAATTTTGGGAAGGGTGTTGCTCTTTTCATGTTTTTTCATTTGCACCACATCACTTTATTTCTATGATTGTCGTTGTACAACAAATTTTCACTCAAAAATAAAAAAACATATATTGTATTTTTTTTTTTTTTTTTTTTTGCTATATGTAATACAAATCAACAATAAAAATATTTGAATTATAAAAAAACAAACTAGTATATCTCAATTAATCACCCAACACAAACAACTCCTAATAATATAGAAAACTTATGGTGATCAAGTGATTTTGGAGGAGACATGATCCCATCAGAGTTTCTCTCTCTTTCTATTTATAAGGAATTATAAGGCTCAAACTTAACTATATCCTTAAATTATATGGTAGAGATCAATTAGCCACTTAAACTCTTTGTTGGGTCCAAGAATTGCGTCTTAAGTATGCCCTTTTAACTCTCATTAACTAGCGTCAGATATTGAGCGTTTAATTCCGGTCAAAAGATGTGATTTAATGCAAATATCAACTTCTTAAAATGTTAATATTAAATGATGGGGCACTCTTGTGTGAGACTGTCTCATGCATGAGACGGACATTAGACAGAGTCATTTTTTCATAAATTGTAATAATTTTTTCATAAATTGTTATCACTTTTCATAAATTATTATCACTTTTCAATTTGTTATCACTTTTATACTAATTTGTATCACTTTTTTTAAAAGTGATAATACTTTATTAAAAAGTGATTCGGTCTCATGCATGAGACGGTCTCATACATGTTTTTGCCTTAAAATGATTGTGACCAATTTTGTAAAAAAAAAAAAAAAAAAAAAAAAAAAAAAAAAAGCACTTTTGAATATAAGTATCAAAACTGTTGAAGGAATATTCTTATGAAACTAAAAATGTATTATCACGCTATGTTTAAATAAATACCTTATTAAAATATTATCTTACCCTTCTTTATTTATTAAGTTAGATCCAGTATACCCGGCCTAAACAGACAGCTGTTTCCATCTGTATTAGCAATGACACTGAATATACAAATGGGATTAGGTGACATAATAAGGTATACCATGATATATATGTAGTCCCTCTCCACTCTATTAACAATGACTATAAATATAAATGGATCTTATGAATTCACAAAGTCAACGGATTAGGTGACCAATTAATAAATATATACAAAGATGCATGTTACATGATGCATTATACCCCATCCGTCCTCTGTAAATTACTCGTTTCAAAATGACATGGACTTTAATGAAAAGTAGTATTGTTATCATTTATAAAAATATTCGTTATCTATTTTAGAACGAACATAATATATCTGTTGACTTTCACAAAATATTCGTTGTCTATTCCATCTACGCCAACATAAGATAACAAGCATATACAGTGACTATTATTTGTTATCTCTTTTACTCATCACAACGAACATAGACAGCAAATAATATCTGATGTCTATTAATTTAAGCTCTCTTCTTCTTCTTGATGTCTATAAGTGAAGATTGGAACAAATTAATATTCGTTGTGTACTTCTTTTTAATCAACCCGGAATATATACAATTAAAATATTCAATTAAAAAAAAAAAAAAAAAAGAAAGAACAATTTCACCATAATTTTTGTATCACATCTGAATCAAAATTTCCTCATCATTTAAGTACCAAAGTACACGAATCTCCAATATCCATTCAAATATATAAAATAGAAAAATGAACTTCAAAATTTAATGGATATGTAGCAGCAGCAAAGACCCTTCAAGTTTTAACATAGCTGAAAAGTAAAAACTAAACATGTCTTAAAAGGGAAAATTGCAGTATTGGTCCCATAAGAATGTCGCCTCTGCAAGTTGGTCCTTTTGTGAGCATTTTCGGTCCCGTTAGATATTTCCGTCCATAGTTAACAAATTTTGAGCGCGTGCATAACACGCGCCGTTAAATTGCACTTTTAGTCCCACAAGTTTGCACTTTTTAGTCCCGCAAATTTTTAATTTAAATTTAAATATTAATTTTTATTCAAAATATATTACTCCCTCCGTCCACGAAAAGTATGCTCGTTTGGTTTTGACAGGTTTTAGAAAAACGTAGATAAAGTAGATAAAATAAGCGTATTTTAAGATATTATGTGGTCCATTTATGAGTTAAGTGGTTGTTCATGAGTGTAAAGTCAATAACATATAAAGAAAGTAAGTGATGGTTGAATGGTGAAGCAAAAGAAATTGTTGAAAAAAACAGTGTGAGCATACTTTTGGTGGACAGAGGGTACAAAATATTTAAATAAACCTTGTCAATTAACAAGATTTTTTCTTAATTTAATATTTTTTATATTTTAAATTATTTATATTTTTTATAATTATTAAAATTAATTTATAATCCCTAACATTTCATATTAATATCAGGATTTAAATAAGAATAATTATGATTATATTTTTTGAATTCTATTTGATTAGTTTATTTGAATTTTTTTGATTAATTATTAAAATTAAAGTTGAAGAATTATGATTAATATCTTTGAATTATATGATATTTTTAATATACTTTTTATAATTATTACAATTAATTTATAATTCTTAATATTTTAATAATATGAAAATTTAATAATAATTATTTTATTTTATCACAATAATATTAAATTTATTAAAATTCAATGATAATTATTTTACTTTATGCTATATAACTATTAAAAAATAAATTCTAGAATTAAAAATAAGAAAGTTGGTTGCAAAATTTATCGTAAATAAATAAAAAAATTTAAAATAAAGAAAATTCATTGTAGATTAATAACAAAATATAAATCTAAAATTCCAACACAGATATTTTTTATTTTTTAGATTTAACATAAATTATTGTTTGATTAAAAACACTATTTTTGTATTTTTTAATTATGTCCAAATTAATATGTATATTTACATTTGATTACATAATTTATGATTTTTTAGATATTATTTTAAAAGTCAATTTTGGTCTACTAACGGTTTCCATCCAAAAACTAACGGATGGGACCAAAAGTGCTAAAAAAATGACCAATTTCGCACATAGGTACTAAAAGTGTTTTGACCCAATTCATTTGGGATCAATAGTGCAATAAACCCTGTCTTAAAATATAGCTTAGCTATGTCATCCATCATCAGCTTTGGAGAAAAAAAAATGGTCCAATAATTTATCTATTGTCTAGTTTTTGTCCCTAAAAAAATTAACAATTTAACAAGTTCAACTTCATCTCGAAACTTAATTGATTATCCTATTTTGATCCAGTTTTGTTCGGACAATAATGTATCTATTGTCTAGGACTGGATAATAAAATTCTATTGCTCATCTCTCTCTCTCTCTACTTCACTTTTCTCTCTCAAACACACAAAACATTCACACTCAGATCTAAACAACAAGAATGGCAGAAGCTTTGGTTGGAGCTGTCGTCGGTGCCACCGTTCAAGTTCTGCTCCAAAATCTGATCTCTGCTTCCATGAAGGAGATCAAACTAATTCGAAATTTCAAATCAGACTTGGAAAAGCTAAGGATCACTTTGGCCACTGTTCAGGAATTCGTATGTGATGCCGACACGAAGCCAGTAACGGATGTACCTGTCAAACGATGGCTGAAGAAGCTGGAGGATGTCGCTTTCCAGGCTTACTATCTTTTCGATGAGCTCCATTATCTCCATCTCCGCAACAACCGCCGTAAAATGGAGCACAAAAAAACTGCATTCAAGGACAAGATCAAATCCATGGCCGACCGCCGCAAATTCGGTCATAAAATCAGGGATATCAACAAGGATTTTGAATCAATAAACAGAGAAGCTAGCAGTCTTGGCCTTCAGGCAAGACTTGCGGCTTTACATGCTCCTGGAGTTGCATCTGGAAGCTCAGAAACCGATTCATTCACCTGCGATCCTGTTTTTCTTGGAAGAGGCCATGATGTACATCTAATAGTAGAGAAGCTCACTAATCTGCCTGCTGATCAAGTATTTCACATACTTCCAATTGTCGGAATGGGTGGAATGGGGAAGTCAACCTTGGCTCGGGAAGTCCTCAAGGTACAAACTCGTTTCCAGACTTGTATTTGGGTTCATGTTTCTGCCAATTTTGATCCCATTATGCTTTTCAAGAAAATGCTTATGATATTGACTGAAAAAGATGATAAAGTTGAGAACAGGGAGGTTGTTTTGAAAATGATTCAAAAAGCTTTGGAAAGCAAAACATATCTCCTTGTTCTTGATGATGTTTGGAATGACGACGGGCTCCTGTGGGTAGGTTTCATTAATTCCCTCTCTGGAATTACTTCCACCAAAGGCAACGGAATTATTGTTACCACCAGAAAAGGAAATGTTGCTTCAATTGTTGCAACGCTTCCTATCCATGATTTACAAGGCTTACCCGAAGATAGTTGCTGGTCCATTATCAAAGCAAAGGCTTGCGGAGGAGACTTGATTCCATCAGAGTTTGAAACTCTTGGAAAAAGTATTGCAAAAAGATGTCAAGGTTTGCCGTTGGCTGCCAACGTAGTGGGCGGAATGTTGCGTGGTAAATCCAAAGAAGAGTGGGTCTCAATTCAAGAGAATTGGCTTTCCAATAAAGTTGAAGGAGATTTTATCCAAAATGTACTGAAATTGAGCTTTGATAACTTGCCTTCACCGTCACTCAAGAAGTGTTTTGCATTCTGTTCGATTTTCGCAAAAGGTACTTACATTCAGAGGGAAGACTTAATTGAGCTTTGGATGGCAGGAGGATATCTTCAAGCTGATCAAAAAAGTGATATGGAGGTTGTGGGCAATAAGATTTTCAATCATCTTCTGCACAACTCTCTATTACAAGTTGTGAGTAGAGATAAGTACAACAATGTGTTTAGTTGTAGCATGCACGATTTAGTGAATGATGTAGCTATGAAGGTGAATAATAGTATTTCAGATGAATTTTGTGGAGATGAGTCAAAAGAAATGGTCAAATATGCGCGTACACCGTTCTACAGAGGTGGAATTTCTGATGTCATGTTTTCAAACTTCAAAAATTTGCATGGTTTAACTCTGGTGGGTTATGATGTTGAAGAGTTGCCAAGTTCAATCGGGGAGCTAAGGCATCTGAGATATCTTAATATTTCTAAAACAAATATTAAAGATATACCAGATACGATTGGTGAACTCTATCACTTGCTGACATTGAGAGCAGAGTCATATGGATTAAGGAAGCTACCAAGTACGTTAAAGTACTTGATTGGCTTAAGGCATCTTCATGTGTCTCGTGATGATATAGAATTGCCTGGTGAGCTGGGAAAATTGACTTGTCTTCAAACAATACCATACTTTCGAGTAGGAGACGAAGAGGGCCACCGAATTGTAGAGCTCGGGAGCTTGAAAAACCTGAAAGGGAGACTGGAGATTTTTAGTCTTGAAAAAGTGAGAGATGAAGAAGAGGCAAAGAGTGCATGCATATTTCAAAAGCCAAACATTGTGGAGTTAGTGTTGCATTGGAGTAGGTCCAGAGAAGGTGAAACAAATTGCGAGAATGTGTTGGACGGCCTCCAACCACATCCAAATCTGAAGGGGTTAGAGATTGATGGATTCAAAGGCAAACAATTTCCGTCATGGGCTTTGAGGATGGGGGTACAAGTTGAGCGCCACTGGACTGGACTTAATAATTTGATGGAGATAAGACTAGAAAGGTGCGAATGTGAAGAAATTCCAATGATGGGGCAGTTGCCACAGCTCAAATCTCTTTATTTGGTTCATCTGAGGAATGTGAAATTCATTGGTTCTTCATTATATGAAGTTTGCAAGGACACAGATGCCGTGTTTCCCGCACTTGAACGCCTCGAACTACGGGACATGCCAAACTTGAGAGAGTGGGTAGAAGTGGAATTGACAAGTGCATCTGAAAATCAATCACGTCAAGTGGAGATATTTCCTTGCCTTGAATACTTGGTGATCAGGAATTGCAAAGAATTGAAGAGTGCTCCAAGTCATTTCCCATGTCTTAAAGAATTGGATATATGCATGGTGGATAGTGGGTTACCTTTGGAAAATATATGTGGCACCAAATTAAGGTCTCTTACCAAACTCAATATTTGGGGAATAAAAGAACTTGAAAGTCTACCACATTGGTTATTCTATAGCAATCAACATCTCTCAGAAGTGAGAATATGGGAATGCCCGAGGCTGAGAGAATTAGCAGATGGCCTGCACAGCCTCAACTCTCTCCAGAAGTTGTCTATACGGAAGTGCCCGAGTCTGAAGTCGATACCAGATTGTTCAAGTGGAAGCTTCACGTTGCTCAGTTATTTGGTAATCCAGGACTGCGAAGAGCTCATGAATTTATCAGCTGAAATGATAGAGTCATGTGCGCCCTCGCTCAAGTCCTTGCACTTAATAAGATTAAGGAAGGTAATGAATATGCAAATGATAATTGATTGTCTGCATAAAATGCCTCGTCTCACGTCATTGATTCTCACTTCACTTCCCAAATTCGTCATCCCTGAGACTCCTACTTTTCGTAGCTTGCAAGAATTAAGGATGGGTCCTGATTTGGATTCGTGGGACTGTGTTTCGTTTAAGGAGGCTGTTGATGGAATATTAATTCAATTAACATCCCAATCACTTCGTGAATTGCATTTGTGGGGGATGGAAGATTGGGAGTCTCTCCCGGATCAACTTCAACATCTCTCTGCTCTCGTCGAGTTAAGGCTATTTGATTTTGGAATAGAAGAAGTGCCTGAATGGTTTGGAAATCTCTCATCTCTACACGACTTAAATCTCTGGAATTGCAACAAGTTGAGGAGACTGCCCTCTGTGGAAGCAATGCGACGCCTCACCAACTTAACTAGCCTGGAGATTCGTGGTTGTTCTCTGTTAACAGAGAGATGCATTGAACAACAAAGTAATGATCATGATTCCCAGTGGCCCAACATTTCTCATATTCCCAACATTTGGGTTGATGGGCGTGCCCTAAAAAGAGTAATGTAAATATCATAATTTTCTGTATTTTTTTTATTAAAATTTTTGAATTCTATTTGATAATTTTTATTAGATTTTTTTATAATTAATAAAATTAATTTATAATCCCGAATATTTTAGAATAATATCATAATTTAAATTTAAAAAATTATGATTAATACTTTTCAATTTTATTTGATATTTTTAATTAGACTTTTTTATAATTATCAAAGTTAATATATAATCCTGAATATTATAATTATTTTATTTTATCACAATAATATTATATTTATTAAAATTCAATGATAATTATTTTATTTAATCATAAGAATATTAGATTTTTTTTAATTTATTAAAATTCAATAATAATTATTTTGTTTTATCACAATAATATTTTTTAAAAATTAGAACTAAGAACGGTACGTAGGCGGCGGCGGTGACATTGTAGAGGCGACGGTATGTAGGCGGTGAATGTAGCATGGAAAGGGAATTCACTGCAATTTTAGATCTTAAGTTTTATTTTAAATATTTAGTCTTTAAGTTATTATATATAGTTTTATAACTTTTTAATATTATCATAGTTAGTTTTTTCCAAATTTAATTCTTAGATCTTACATAAATTATTACTTGTTTTGAATTTTTTTTTTTTATATTTTCATATTATAACTAAATCCTATATATATATATATATATTTGTTTTTATTTTATATATATTATTATTTGGTTTTAAAGAATTTTTTTTTTTGTATTTTCAAATTGTTGTTACACGAATTATACTCTCTAATTATTGGGAATTAGAGTGGATAATCCGCCTGTTTGATGGTGTTGATCAAAGAGTATTGAATACTGATGATTGGAATTTAATGTGCGTGAATGAGCGTATTAAATGAGGCAATGATAAGTAATAAATGTAGGAAAGCAGTAAATGCAAGAATATTTGCTGGGAGGATGAGTCCCAGGCTTAAGGTTGGATATTTTTCTATCCTTGTTATTGTACCTTATAGGTCTTATTTATACATGTCAATTGGCGGCTCATAAATCCCTTAAAATCGGGAGCATTTAATGCTACAGTACAGCATTAAATGCGCTAGGTAAGGCGCTGGTCAGGCGAGCAGGAATCTGGTCCTATCAGCGTTCTCCACGTGGCAAGGTGGTTGAGATCTTCTGCGTTGGTGGGATCTTTGCCCTTTCTGGGCACGGTATCTCTGACGGCGCCCTGTCTTGGGAGATCTTCCCTTTTAAGGGAAGATCTTGTCCCCAGCCTTGGCCAGCTGACCTCTGCTCGCTGGATCTCTGCTCGCTGTGATCGAGGCTGCTCGGGCAGCCTTGCTCGCGGCGACCTTACTAATGGGACCCTTGAAGTCGGTGGCTCCTCATCCTGCTCGCATAGCCCGTTGGGGGTGCTCGCGCGTCGAGGATTAGAGCGAGCACTGGTCCTTGGTTATTTCCATGTCACAACAATTGCCCCCAGCTCGGTCCTGCTCGTGCTCGTGCCGGGGCGAGTTGTCCTCCATGGGTGACGTGAAGCGAGCAGGCTTTCCTCGGATGCTCCTGTGACGTCCCGTCTACTGTTCACTGTGACGTTTGGTGGCAGCTTTTCATGGGACCGAGGCGACTCTTCAACTTAAAGGTCGCGACTGGGCTCTTTTATCGAGGCGCGTGGGGCGTCGCATTTAATGCGTTGGGCATTCACGCGCCCCTAATCCCGATGCGGGAGCGGCCCAGAGGGGCCCCAATTTCGGGAAAATTCCCCTTGGGCCCCCGTTTTTGAATTATGGGAAATTGCCGAGGGGTCCCTCCCCCATATCTATAAATAGGGGGTCCCTCGACAGATTTCCCCTTTGCATTTCTGAGAATTTGAGAACCCCTTGCACTCTGAGCATTCAAGCCTTCTTTACCGTGACTTTAGCGTTTGGCGTGGGATCTTCTGTCATTCCTAGGTAATTTCCGTGTGGATTGGTTTTCTTCTTCCTTCCCATTCTTTTCCTTTTCATTCTTTGGTGTCCCGATATGGCCTCCGGCTCTGGGAGCGGTGGTTCCAATAGGCCGAAGTCCCAAAAACCCCTGAGTAAATGGACGGTGACGGAACTCGATGGGTTGGATTCGGTGTTTGGGAGGCCGATTGCCCCTATCTCCGTTCTGGCGGTGCCTTCCCGGGGGGACGATGCCCCGGATCTCGCCGGAGCTCCCGAGTTCGCCAGCTTGGGCGACCTCGGGGTTGATTTAAGCCTCCCGGAGAGGGTAACGGTGGCTGCGGCTGCCCCGGACGAGGAGAGGACCGACTCGGAACTCGGGACTGACTCCTCGCTGGGGCCGATGTCTTCGTCAGGAGATGAGGTTGCGGATGCCCTTGGGGAGGCATCCCGCAGGTTTGACGAGGAGTCTGCTCGCCTGGAGGAGAGGGAGCAGGAGCTGTTGTTCACGGAGTGGGCCCGTTACATAGACCAGTTGGCCGGTCCCGCCCCCGACTTCGACTTCGCGGAGTACCTGGCCATGTGCCCGTACGAGCGGGTGAAGAGGGGCGAGGACGAGATCCGACGAGCCGAGCCCTCCCCCTGGCCCTGTAACTCGAACATGTGGATCAGCTCGATGACCACCGAGGAGCTGCTTAGGCTCCGCCGGCAGTGGGAGATTCCCTCCTCGGTCAAAATTTAATCTAAAATAACAACTAAGACTAAGCAATAAACAAAAACCAAGAAATAACAAATATGAGAAAGATGTGTTCGGGTGCAACTCTCCAAGGAATCCTTAATTATGAATCACACATGATAGGGGTTTCAATTAACGAGGGATAATAGGAGCTATCTAGCCAAGAATCATATATCAACCGTACTGGATAAGCCTAGGTTTAATATATCAAAGAAAACGTAAGATAGTTTAGAGACGACGCCCTAAGTCTCCTCACTTAATCACAAGAAATAGATTCAAGCAATTAACGTATTCTAATGTAGGTTCTAATGAAAATTAACCAAGTCTCCTTGCGTTAACCCAATATTAACTTCAATCACGAAACTAAGCCTAACACCTAGGAATCAATTTAATAAACCAAATCTCTTTGCGCAAATTAAACCAATTAACAAAGGATCAAGACCTAACCGAGCAATTGAATCATGCAAATCACAATAGAATAATTATTCACCTCTACAATTGAAACACCCAATCACATGATCATCAAAATTAATTCACCCAAGGATCATCACACCCAAACACAAAAGGAGTTTAGCCACTCATCATCAATTCAACAAAACCCATAAGAATTAAGAGAATTAAATGAGAAGAAAGCATAAGAATTAAGAAATAATCCAATAACATAAAAAGAAAAAGGTTGGATGTCACCTTGAATGTTGAATACTTGAATTGAAATCTAACCCTAATTTGCAAGGAATTGAAAAACGGAATTGAAAAACAACTAATCTATGTGTGCACGTGTATTGAAATCTAGGAAGAAAAAACCCTAAGAAAGCCGAAAACTGATCTAAACCCTAATCTAAGTGTGCTGCTTCCACGCTCTGTTTCATGGCCTTTAAATAGACGATCTGAGAATCACGTCCCTCGAGTCGAGGCTCAGCCCTCGACTCGAGGGATCTACCATTTGCGCCGCCCTCGACTCGAGGGTCAGGCCTCGACTCGAGGGATCTACCATTTGCGCCGCCCTCGACTGAGGGGTCGGGCCTCGAGTCGAGGCCCCTTCTATTTTTCCGACTTCTCTCTTTCCTGCACCACCCTCGACTCGAGGGTCCTGGACCTCGACCAGAGGTCGAGACCAGGGCATTTTCCACGAGCCGGACACCATCTCTGACCCCCGTTTTCGCCCGATATGTCCGTCTTTTCATTCTAAGTCCAACGGTACTCTCGGTTTGGCCAACTTCCACCGATTTACCTATAAAACGAACAAAATACCTCAAGTAATACCTTTTAGGCAAAAACAGTGATACTCTACACATTTAAACACAAAACTAACATTTCTATCACTTTTTGCACTAAAACGGGCCCCAATAATATGCATCACTTCACTCCAATCAAATACCCCCAAACTTAAGATGTTGCTCGTCCCGAGCAACAAAATTAAAGATCAAGGGGAACAACTGCATAGGCTAACTCAATACATGGACTTATCAACACAATCATGCAATCAAGCAATTTTCCTCAAATGAATTATCAAGCCAAAAAGCAACTAATCACCTTCATATGCGTTGTGCTTCAACAATAGCAAAATCGAACAAATTGTCCACCAATGCTCACAAGATATGTGTTTCACTCATCACTCAAAAGTGTATAAGGCATGTATACTCTCAATAAATCAAATCAAACAAGTGCACTACCATGGGCTTGCCACAAGTCTACATTTTCTACCACACAAAAGTGATCAATCAAGGAATCAACAAGGTCTTGACATTCGGTTGTAATGTAGGCTCTTTGGTCAAGGTGGAAGATTTGGATAAGTGACTCGTAAACTAGTGGAGCGAGAGGTCAAGACGCCTAGGAACATCTCTTACTCTCAAGAGAAAGTGCAATTGTACGGGTTGCACCCACAATACTCAACTCACATAATTTACTCATTTTCTTTTCAAATCATTCTTCTCACTCAATAGTCATAGAACCCTTTTTCTCTTTTTCAATCAATCAACCTCAATATGCACAAGAGATTTTCTTCTTTTCATCATTTCTTTTCTAATCACATCTCTTTTTTCAAGTGCACAATTTTTTCTCATCTTTTTTTCTTTTTTTTTTCACAACCAAATTTTTCCCACCACTCTTCTTTCAAAGCACAAATTAACCTCTTTTAAAAGCATTACGCTCCACTAATTATTTTGGACAATTCGGCTCATAAAAGATAAAAGGCTAAATTCGTAGGTTTGCCAAAGAAATAAGTCTAAATAGGCTCAAAGTGGCTAACTACGGAATAATATCATTTGGTAGGATAAATTTGGCCAAGTGACTAAATCAATTCAAAGATGGCCTTGTATCACATTCCAAGACTTCACACCTAAGTAGCTTCTAATTAAGACAAGTGGCAAGTTCTAGAGCACACAAGCATGATTGATACACACATCAAGGAAATAAGACTCAAAATTATGCAAGTCAAGGCTCAAATCTCACAAGGTTATCAAGGTAGACAAAATGCTCTCCTAAGCAATGTTTCCCCACAAACACATATTACAATGACTAAATCACCCTCTAACTCAACTCATCATCCAATTCCAATCACAAGATCACCAATTAAGCACATGACAAGTCCACAATTAAGATCACCTTACTCAATTTCCCATCACAAAATACACATCCAAAAAGATAACTCAAAGATATGCAATAAATCCACTAATAAGCTCCAAATTCACACAAAATTTCCTCATGCTAATGAGAGGCAAGTTGGTGCAACGAGAATTGCTAAACTAACACACCCCCCCAAACTTTTTCATTGCTAAGCAATTAAAAGTTTGGTAAGATAATTAGCTAGTTGAGTTGCACACAACTACCTACTACTAAGAAATGAAAGCACAAAAAGAGGCACCCCTCCCCCAAACTTAGACAAGTCCAAGTCTAGAGAAGGTGTTGTACCTAACGGTCTTCAGGTATCCGCTCTCCTTCGAGCTTGTAAACCTCACCTTCCTGAAAAACAACACACAACACACTTATTGAAAGCAATAAAAACGAAAATAAAAGAAAGCAAGTAAATAATGGGTTGCCTCCCATCCAGCGCTATTTTTATTGTCCTATGCCGGACTGAACTCAATGAGTTCATACTCCCCTATCGGAATGGCCACGGATATTGGTCCTCCTTCCCATTATAGCTCATCCTTTGAGCTTCGAAATCATGGAGGCCAATATGTAGGAGAGACCCATCATCCATACATATCTTGCACATTTCTCTTGATGGATTCTCCTCTTGCTCTCTCACCATCCTCCTTTTCCATTCCTTTCTTCCAAGGATGCCCAAACACTTTATCAATTCCTTCCTGTAGTCAAAATTCACAAGAGGTAAAATAAAATCAATAGAAGCATCAATCTCACTTAAAGTACAAATTGAAGAGTTAAGAGGTTTAGAAATGCTCATTTCATTCTTCAATTCCTCCTTTGGTGCTTCTAGATTTTCTTCTTCGCTGTTGCTCATGTCAATCACTTGACATTCCTCTTCATCACTTTCGACCAGGAAATCTTCAATTTCATCCTTCATCCTTGGACCCTCTTCTTCTTGTTTCTCTTTCTCTTCTTCTTGTTGGTTCTCCATGGTGGTTATGTGCTTGACTTCAAGTGAGAAAGAGTCGAGATGACTTAGTAGAGCATCAAACTGAACTTTGGTAATCTCCATGTGATCATCTATCAGTACATCAACTCTTTTCATAAAATCATAGATTCGATCATACACGGAGATTATTTCTTCAAATCTTGAGTCATCTTCCTCAATTCTCTTCAGCAATATCTCAAGCAACTCCTTCAAGGCAAATCTCAACTCATGGAGTCTCCAATCTTGATAATGAGAAGAAGGTTGTGGAATTTGATATCCGTACTCATATCTTCCCCCATTATCATAGCCATACCCTTCATAGTATGGAGGATATCCCATACTATTCTGATAATAGTATGGATTCCAAGAGTATTGGTTATATCCATCCATCTTTGCAATTAAGCTCTTCCTTGCATCTTTCGAAGGCTACAAAAAGGACAAGTATCAAAATCCCAAAAAACAACAAACCAAAACAAAAATAAGAAGAATAAAAAAAATGACTCTACTAACACCACTCAACAAACTCTAAGTCCCTATTAGCACTCTAATTAGTTCCCCGGCAACGGCGCCATTTTGATTGCAGCTTTTTCGTGTAAGTATTTTTAAGACCCAATCAAGTTATCGAACCCAAAGGAACTATGTCGAGCTAGGATCCCTAGAGCTAAGAGTTGTCATGGTATTATAGAGTCAAAAACGGGTTTGCAAAATTTAATCTAAAATAACAACTAAGACTAAGCAATAAACAAAAACCAAGAAATAACAAATATGAGAAAGATGTGTTCGGGTGCAACTCTCCAAGGAATCCTTAATTATGAATCACACATGATAGGGGTTTCAATTAACGAGGGATAATAGGAGCTATCTAGCCAAGAATCATATATCAACCGTACTGGATAAGCCTAGGTTTAATATATCAAAGAAAACGTAAGATAGTTTAGAGACGACACCCTAAGTCTCCTCACTTAATCACAAGAAATAGATTCAAGCAATTAACGTATTCTAATGTAGGTTCTAATGAAAATTAACCAAGTCTCCTTGCGTTAACCCAATATTAACTTCAATCACGAAACTAAGCCTAACACCTAGGAATCAATTTAATAAACCAAATCTCTTTGCGCAAATTAAACCAATTAACAAAGGATCAAGACCTAACCGAGCAATTGAATCATGCAAATCACAATAGAATAATTATTCACCTCTACAATTGAAACACCCAATCACATGATCATCAAAATTAATTCACCCAAGGATCATCACACCCAAACACAAAAGGAGTTTAGCCACTCATCATCAATTCAACAAAACCCATAAGAATTAAGAGAATTAAATGAGAAGAAAGCATAAGAATTAAGAAATAATCCAATAACATAAAAAGAAAAAGGTTGGATGTCACCTTGAATGTTGAATACTTGAATTGAAATCTAACCCTAATTTGCAAGGAATTGAAAAATGGAATTGAAAAACAACTAATCTATGTGTGCACGTGTATTGAAATCTAGGAAGAAGAAACCCTAAGAAAGCCGAAAACTGATCTAAACCCTAATCTAAGTGTGCTGCTTCCACGCTCTGTTTCACGGCCTTTAAATAGACGATCTGAGAATCACGTCCCTCGAGTCGAGGCTCAGCCCTCGACTCGAGGGATCTACCATTTGCGCCGCCCTCGACTCGAGGGTCAGGCCTCGACTCGAGGGATCTACCATTTGCGCCGCCCTCGACTCGAGGGTCAGGCCTCGAGTCGAGGCCCCTTCTATTTTTCCGACTTCTCTCTTTCCTGCACCACCCTCGACTCGAGGGTCCTGGACCTCGACCAGAGGTCGAGACCAGGGCATTTTCCACGAGCCGGACACCATCTCTGACCCCCGTTTTCGCTCGATATGTCCGTCTTTTCATTCTAAGTCCAACGGTACTCTCGGTTTGGCCAACTTCCACCGATTTACCTATAAAACGAACAAAATACCTCAAGTAATACCTTTTAGGCAAAAACAGTGATACTCTACACATTTAAACACAAAACTAACATTTCTATCATTTTTTGCACTAAAACGGGCCCCAATGCATCACTTCACTCCAATCACCCCTGGCCCTGTAACTCGGACATGTGGATCAGCTCGATGACCACCGAGGAGCTGCTTAGGCTCCGCCGGCAGTGGGAGATTCCCTCCTCGGTCCACCTGTTCCGGCCGAGGTCGTACGAGAGACTTGACCAGCCCCTGCCAGGAATGATCGCGGCCAACTGCGCGATGATGGAGGCCGGTGTTCGCTTCCCGTTGCTGCCTTGTCTCTGCTACTACTTCTCGTCCTGGGAGGTGGCCCTTATCCAGCTGCACCCCAACGGCTGGAGGCGTTTGATGGCGCTGCTAGTGCTCTTCGGCGAGCAGAGGCTGTATCGGATGCCGAGCTCCCGGGAGATAAATTTTGTGTACACCCTCACCGATGCCAAGGAGGGGTTGTACTTCAAGCATAAGCAGGGGATCCTCATCGAGGAGGTCTCGAACAAGGTCTACGACTGGCAGCCCCGCTGGTTCTGGGTGGCCGGTGCCTGGAAGACTTCTGGTCCTGCTCGGGACACGACTCTTGCCTGCCCGACCATGTTCGGTCGAAAAAGAAGTAAGGTTTCTTGCTCTACGAAGGTCGAGGAATACTGATCTAAACTTTTCCTTTGTTTGCAGAACTCGAGTGCGCTCAAGCCGGAGCTCTTCAATGGGATTTTCGAGTTTTGCCTGGAGAGGATCAAGAAGCTACCGGCCAGCGAGAGACACTGGCAGCGGATACTGACCGTTGAGCGGCTGAAAGGTGCTCGTTTGGTCAGCCGTCCCCGCGAGGTCGACATCGAACCCGGTAAACCTCTCTCCCTTTACCCTGGGATGCTCGCTTTACCTGGACGGCAGCTAACTAGTTTGTTTTCTTTGCAGTCCCCAGCATCCCGATCTTCCGTTTCTGCCCCCGCGAAGTCATGGGGAAGCTCAAGTTGTCCCAGCGTGCGAGTGCTGGGGCCGCGAGGAAGGAAAAGGAGGCGAGGAGGGAGAAGCGCCCCTCTAGCGGCCAGGCTCCTCGCCCATCGGGCACCGGCCAAGTCCCTCGCCCTGCCGGCGGTCAGGTGACCCGTCCCCCGAGCAGTAGGGGGAGCTCGCAAGAGCCACCGAGGGATAAGCCCGTCCCCGCGGCCGCGGGCCGATCTACTTCCCAGGGGCCACCAAGAGTCCCTAGGTCGTCCCCGGATAGGGAGGATCAGACCCGGTCGCGCGGGCACGACGATGATGATGAGGTGACGGAGGTCTCCGCCGCGGAAGCCCGCAAGAAGGCCCGTCATGACGCCGCACCTCGCCAGCCAGGGACCTCTGCGGGTCCCGTGGTCGGTCCGAAGGACCCCGCGGATCCCACCTTCTTGGGCCGAGATCCAGCCATGGAGAGTCGGTGAGTCCCTTTTCTTTCCTTTACTGAGGTTGCTCTTCGTTTCCCTGTGCTCGCTATCCTGACCTTCTAACCTTTTGCTCAGGTTGCTGGCCGATGGAGTCCCGAGGCCGCCAATCATTCACAACTTTCTGGCCTCGCGGCGCGCCGTCACCGGGCTCCCCTCTCACATCACCTCGGCCATCCGGAACCTCGCAGCGAGCTGGATGGACGAGCTGGAGACCGCGGTGAAGTTCAACCGTGAGAGTGCGCTCATGGTGGGCCACATCCTGTCCTCCCAGGCCCTGATCGCATCACAGCGGGCACTTCGGTCTCAGGACGAAGAGACGGTGTTGTCCATCCGCTGCCGGGAGGAGAGGGACGCTCTGGCGAGCAAGGTCGCCCAGCTGGAGGGGGAGGTGGCGTCGCTGGCCGCCGCCCGAGATGAGGCTGCCGTGGCTCTCCGCCAGGCTCAGGCTGCTCGCGACAGTGCCCTCGCCGCCGAACGCGAGAAGGTGGAGGCCGCCGAAGCCTCCTGGCACGCGGCCGACCGTGCCCGGGGCCAGCTGGCCGAATAGCTTGCCGCCGCCAAAGAAGAGACCGCCGCTGCCCGCAGAGCTGCCGAGGAGGCCGAACTCCGGGCCGAGGCGGAGGCGAGGAGGGCGGATACCGCGGAGGAGGAGATCCGGGAGTACCGTACCGACCCGCTGAAGGACGCGGATGTCATGGGCGAGTACGCGTACTATCTCGCCTTCGCGGATGCCATCCGCGACGTGAAGAAGGCTAAGATGGACTCTGCCCCCTGGAGAGGTCTTTCAAGGCCTACATCCTCGATCCCGTGCATGCCGTCCCGGAGGCCATGGATTTTCCCTTCAAGGACCTGGAGACGGTCTATGGGGTGGACTTGACTTGGTTCCCCCATCAGTCCAAGCTCTGCGATCCTCCGGAGGACGAGGACGAGGACGAGGATGAGGAGGTGGAGATCGGCGCGGTGGCGGCTGTGGGGGTCGCGGCGAGTGGCGAGGAGGCGGCGGTGGCGATAAGCGTGGAGGCGACTGGTGGCGAGGAGGCGGTGGTGGCGACGGGCGTGGAGGCGACTGGTGGCGAGGACCCGGCCGTCGGTGTTGATGCGGCGCCGGGGGTCCCGGAGGGGAAAGAGGAGGCTTCTTGAAGAAGAACCATTTCAGACAATTAATATCAATTCAGGGGATGTACCTCTCTCAGACACTTCAGTTGCCTCTGAGGTTGGAAGGAGTCCACCGCCTATGGAAATGGATTTTATAAACTGCATGATGAAGAAAGAGGAGAGGATACTTTGAACTCTCGTTCCCTCCACCCTTGTAATTTTTCTTTCTTTTTGCACCCCCGCCCCTTTTAGAATCAGTCTTCACATTATCCCTGTCGTTGTAATTCTTCTTTTCTATTTGGTTTAAGGTTTAGGGTTTAGAGACTTTTGTACTTCGGTCTTCGACCGCCCCCTTATTGTGAATGAAAAAGTTGATATTCTGCTCGTTGTTCTTATTTCTGCATTTCATTTTCCGCAACTTTACATTCTCGCATAATAACGAACAGGACCTGCGAAGTAATCATTTAAGATGTTAAAACATGCTTAATGTGTAAGAACTTTCAAAATACCTGAGGAAAGTTGTTCGCCGGGAGGCTCTGCTCGCCGGGCTCCTCGATGCTCGTTGGGAACTTTAATGTTCGACCAAGAGATATTTTTGGTGCTCGTCGGGAAGTTTTAGCTTCGACCGAGAGTCTTAATGTGTCAAACGGGACAACATCGCGATCCCGTAAGGTTTTGCAACCGGGGCGTCGTCGTACGACCGTAAGACGTTGCTGACGTGGGCATTGGCCGCATCGTGAGACTTTTGTGCTCGCAGGCGAGTGCTTGAACTCGTGCAAGTCTTTATGCTACTGTGGGTATAACCCTGTGTAGACTTTTATGCTCACCGGGGCAAAGGCCGCGACGGGAGACTTTTGTTGCTCGTGAGGGCTTAGGCCCAGCACGAGGCTTTTGGTGCTCACTGCGAGGTAGTGTTCCTCGCGCGAGTCTTTGTGCTACTGTGGGTATAACCCTGTGTAGACTTTTGTGTTCGCGTGGACTTGTTTACTTTAGAAGGGTGTGATTTTGAAATAACTTTCCTTTATTGAATACAAGGAACCCTATTACATTCTATTACATGCGAGGAGGTTCAGATATGGCTTACGTGTGGGCTTAATCACTGGTAGTATTTCTTGAGGTGGTTCGCATTCCAGGGGTATTGGTCCAGAGTGCCGTCGGGGTGTTCCAGCTCGTAAGCCCCGCCAGGTAGCCACTCGGATACCCTGAATGGGCCCTCCTAGTTCGGGCCAAATACCCCAGTGCTCGGGCCGTGCGTCTTCTTGAGGACCATCTCGCCCTTTGCGAAACGCCACACTTTGACTTTGGAATTGTAATACTTTTCCGAGCTCCGTTTGTACGCCTCGTTCCTGTGAACGGATGCTAGTCGGCGTTCCTCTAATTTGTCTAGGTCCAATCTTCGAGCGAGCTCGTTTTCCTCGCTGAGAGTCTGGGATGTTCGGTACGTGGGTACTGAAACCTCGGATGGGATGACTGCTTCCGTGCCATAGGTGAGAGCGAAAGGGGTCTCTCCCGTGGAGTTCCTCGTCGTTGTTCTGTAGGCCCAAAGGACGTCGGGGAGCTCTTGGGCCCACTTCCCTTTTCTGTCCTCAAGCTTAGTTTTCAGCGTGTGCTTGAGGATCTTATTGACCGCCTCCACCTGACCGTTCGTCTGAGGGTGGTAGGGGGTAGCGAACAACCTTTTTATCTTCCAATGTTCGCAAAATTCGGCGATTTTGAGGCCGTCGAATTGTTTCCCATTATCCGACACGATTGCTTGTGGGAGCCCGAATCTGCATATGATGTTTCTCCAGATGAACCTGATGATGGCCGCTTGGTCGATTTTGTTGAGGGGTTCCGCCTCCGCCCACTTGGTGAAATAGTCGACGGCGACGACTGCGAACTTGCATCCGCCCGGGGCCGTTGGCAGAGGACCAATCAAATCGATCCCCCACTGTGCGAATGGCCACGGGCTAAAGATGGATCGGAGGTTCTCGGGCGAGAGCCTAATGTTTGGCGCCATAACCTGGCATTGGTGGCACTTCCTCGCGAAGGTGATTGCATCCTTCCGCAGGGTTGGCCAGAAGTATCCCTGGCGTATCGTCTTGTATACTAGGGACTGGCCGCCAGCATGGTTTCCGCAGACCCCGCTGTGTATTTCAGCGAGGACGAGTTGTCCCTCCTCTGGGGTTATGCACTTCAAGAGGGGTTGGGAAAAGCTTCGTTTATACAGCTGGCCATCTAAAACTAGGAACCTTGCCGCGCGGAGTTGGATGCGGCGAGCCTCCACTTTCTCCCCTGGCAGCTCTCCCGAGTTAAGATACTTGAGGATAGGTGTCATCCAACTTTCCTGTTCCTCGTCTATGGTGGCCACGAGGTGTTCAGCAATGGAGGGGTGGGTAAGCTTTGTAAGGACGATATTGGACATGTCCGCCGCGCCTTCCGAAGTTGCCAATTTGGAGAGGGCATCCTGATTAGGATAAAATTGCATATGATTTTAGGGCTTTATTATCTTAATTTGATGGTGATTTATGGCTTAATTCATAATTAATTGGTCCAATTGCATTTAATTATTGGATTTGGTGTTTTGAGTTGAAATTGCAGGTTTTAGGCCAACTTTGAGTGCAAATTGAGGTCTGTTAGCATTGTCAAATCAAGTGATAAATTATATGGTTAGAAAGAGGGCCGAGAGAGCTTAGCAACGCAAAAAGAATGAGGTCATTCGGAGTTCGTATGAAGGAGATACGGTCTAACGAAGGAGACGGCGAAAAACAAACTGTTACACCCAGAATCGCATGCACCCTTCGGATTAGGAAATACACCCACCAGCTGCACCCATGAAATTGATAAGTACACCCCTATCGAGTTTTTTAAAAGGCAGCGCATCAGTGCGTGAAGGAGGCGGCAGTTTTTTTAGGGTTTCATTTTTAGGGCTTTTTCTCTTTCTTTCTACATACATACACACATAGTTTAGGGATTGTTCTTGATTTTCTTTTCAAATTCTTGTTCTTGTTTTTTCTTTTCAATTTCTTGTTCTTGTTTTTCTTTTCATTTTCTTGCAAGTTAGGTATAGATTTTGGATTAATTCAATTGTTCTACACATTCAAGGTGACATCCTACCTTTTTCTTTTTATGTTATTGGATTATTTCTCAATTGTTATGCTTTCTTCTTTCTCAACTCTTTCAATTTTCATGGGTTTTCTTGAATTCGTGATGATTGGCTAAATTCCTTTTGTGTTTGGGTGTGATGATCCTTGGATGAATTAATTTTGATGATCATGTGATTGGGTGTTTCAATTGTAGAGGTGAATAATTATTCTATTGTGATTTGCATGATTCAATTGCTAGATTAGGTCTTGATCCTTTGTTAATTGATTTAATTTGCGCAAAGAGATTTGGTTTATTAAATTGATTCCTAGGTGTTAGGCTTGGTTTCGTGATTGAAGTAAATATTGGGTTAACGCAAGGAGACTTGGTTAATTTTCATTAGAACCTACATTAGAATACGTTAATTGCTTGAATTTATTTCTTGTGATTAAGCGAGGAGACTTAGGGTGTCGTCTCTAAACTATCTTACGTGCTTATTTGATGTATTAAACCTAGGCTTATCCAGTACGGTTGATATGTGATTTTATGCTAGATAGCTCCTATTATCCCTCGTTAATTGAAACCCCGATCATGTGTGATTCGAAATTAAGGATTCCTTGGAGAGTTGCACCCGAACACATCTTTCTCATATTTGTTATTTCTTGGTTTTTGTTTATTGCTTAGTCTTAGTTGTTAATTTAGATTAAATTTTGCAAACCCGTGTTCGACTCTATAATACCATGACAACTCTTAGCTCTAGGGATCCTAGCTCGACATAGTTCCTTTGGGTTCGATAACTTGATTGGGTCTTAAATATACTTACACGAAAAAGCTGCAATCAAAATGGCGCCGTTGCCGGGGAACTAATTAGAGTGCTAATAGGGACTTAGAGTTTGTTGAGTGGTGTTAGTAGAGTTATTTTTTATTCTTCTTATTTTTGTTTTGGTTTGTTTTTGGGAGTTGATACTTGCTCTTTTTGTAGCCTTCGAAAGATGCAAGGAAGAGCTTAATTGCAAAGATGGAGGGATATGACCAATACTCTTGGAACCCATACTATTATCAGAATAGTATGGGATATCCTCCATACTATGAAGGGTATGGCTATGATAATGGGGGAAGATATGAGTACGGATATCAAATTCCACAACCTTCTTCTCATTATCAAGATTGGAGAATCCATGAGGTGAGATTTATCTTGAAGGAGTTGCTTGAGATATTGCTGAAGAAGATTGAGAAAGATGACTCAAGATTTGAAGAAATAATCTCCGTCTATGATCGCATCTATAATTTTATGAAAAGAGTTGATGTACTGATAGATGATCACATGGAGATTACCAAAGTTCAGTTTGATGCTCTAATAAGTCATCTCAACTTTTTCTCAATTGGAGTCAAGCACATAATCATCATGGAGAACCAGCAAGAAGAAGAGGGTCCAAGCATGGAGGATGAAAGAGAAGATTTCCTTGTCAAAAGTGATGAAGAGGAGTGTCAAGTGATCGACATGAGCAACATTGAAGAAGAAAATCTAGAAGCACCAAATGAGGAATTGAAGAACGAAATGAGCATTTCTAAACCTCTTGACTCTTCAATTTGTACTTTAATTGAAACTGATGCTTCTATTGATTTTATTTTACCTCTTGTGCACTTTGATTACAGGAAGGAATTGATAGAGTGCTTGGGCATCCTCGGAAAAAAGGAAATGAAAAGGAGGATGGTGAGAGAGCAAGAGGAGAATCCATCAAGGGAAATGTGCAAGATATGTATGGATGATGGGTCTCTCCTATATATTGGCCTCCATGATTTTGAAGCGCAAAGGCTGAGATACAATGGGAAGGAGGACCAATATCCGTGGCCCTTTCGATAGGGGAGTATGAACTCATTGAGTTCAGTCCGGCATAGGACAATAAAAATAGCGCTAGATGGGAGGAAACCCATCATTTACTTGCTTTCTTTTATTTTTGTTATTTATTGTTTTTAATAAGTGTGTTGTGTGTTGTTCTTCAGGAGATCGAGGTGTACAAGGGAGGTGATTGAGATACATGCTTGAAGAAGAGAGGATACTTGAAGACCTTTAGGTACAACACCTTCTTCAGACTTGGACTTGTCTAAGTTTGGGGGAGGTGTGTCTCTTTTCTTGTTTTTCATTTCTTAGTAGTAGGTAGTTGTGTGCAACTCAACTAGCTAACTATCTTACCAAACTTTTAATTGCTTAGCAATGAAAAAGTTTGGGGGGTGTGTTAGTTTAGCAATTTTTGTTGCACCAACTTGCCTCTCATTAGCATGAGAAATTTTTTTGTGAAGTTGGAGCTTATTTGTGGATTAATTGCTTATATTTGAGTTTATCCTTATTGAGAGTAGTTGTGGAGAGCGTTGGTATGTGTAGGGGAATATGATTGAGACTATGTTCATGAGCATGTGTGCTTGATTGGTGGATATATTAGACTTTGGATGTGATTATGAGTTGATTTGTGGCTTGATGCTAGCATGATGAATTGTTGTGTGATGATGGATGCGAGTGAGAATGCTTAATTCCTTGCTCATTTTTAAGCCGTGAGCTTTTGTGCCTTTTAAATCGTACATTTTATACGGTTTGATTCCTTGTTGAGTGCATCGTTCATGAATTTGAATGCTAGAACTTGCCTAGAGACTTGTCAAAATTGAGTTTTGTGTGGATTTTGTGAAGATGATAAGAGGCCTTGTTTGATTTGAAAGCCAATTAGCCAAATTTTGACCCCACCAAAAATATTGATTTCCCTAGTGAGCCAATTTGAGCCTAAAAGCCTTATTTTCTTTGGCAAGCTTGTGAAATTGAAGCCATTTTGTCTATCCTTATGAGCCTTTTTGTCCTTATGATTAGTAGAGCTTTGATTGTTGACAAAAGAATGGTGATTGAAAAGAAAAGTGTGGTGGTTTGATTTGCTAAGTTGAGGAGAGAAAGAAAAAAAAAAGAAAGGTTGAAAAGAAAAAAATTGAATTGTGGAAAAGATGAGAAAAATAAAAGAAAAAAAAATTCAATTGAGTGCTTGAAATTGCAAGAAAAGTCTCAAAGGAGATTGGGGGTGAATAATATTTGAGAAAGAATGAAAAAGGAAAGAAAGAGTGATGATTGTTGAGATTTGAGTTGATTTGGATTGTATTGCTTGATCAACTTTCATTTGCTCTACTAATTGTTGAGTTACTTTTCCTAAAATTCACCCACCTTGTCCAAAGAGCCTACATTACAACCTTGAGAAAGCCCTCTTTGATTCATGTTTGAAGTACAAAACGATATGATTGAGATTGAGTCTTTTGGCAAGCCTATGGTGTTCATTTTTGTGGATTGATGATTGAGTGCATACACGTCCATAACATTTTGAGTGATGAGTGAAACACTTCATGGAAGGAGCATTGAGTTAAGCATTTGAACTTGAATTTGTCAAAGCATGACATTATTTGAGTGCTAGTGGAAGGTTGACATTGATGCTTGTTTTCATTGAAGAGGTTTGATTGTCCTATTTCGTTCTTGTGCTCATTGAACATAATTGCAATTGAATCTCCCTAATATGCTTATTTGTCTTGTTGCTAGGGACTAGCAACACCTTAAGTTTGGGGGTATTTGATTAGGATAAAATTGCATATGATTTTAGGGCTTTATTATCTTAATTTGATGGTGATTTATGGCTTAATTCATAATTAATTGGTCCAATTGCATTTAATTGTTGGATTTGGTGTTTTGAGTTGAAATTGCAGGTTTTAGGCCAACTTTGAGTGCAAATTGAGGTCTGTTAGCATTGTCAAATCAAGTGATAAATTATATGGTTAGAAAGAGGGCCGAGAGAGCTTAGCAACGCAAAAAGAATGAGGTCATTCGGAGTTCGTATGAAGGAGATACGGTCTAACGAAGGAGACGGCGAAAAACAAACTGTTACACCCAGAATCGCATGCACCCTTCGGATTAGGAAATACACCCACCAGCTGCACCCATGAAATTGATAAGTACACCCCTATCGAGTTTTTTAAAAGGCAGCGCATCAGTGCGTGAAGGAGGCGGCAGTTTTTTTAGGGTTTCATTTTTAGGGCTTTTTCTCTTTCTTTCTACATACATACACACATAGTTTAGGGATTGTTCTTGATTTTCTTTTCAAATTCTTGTTCTTGTTTTTTCTTTTCAATTTCTTGTTCTTGTTTTTCTTTTCATTTTCTTGCAAGTTAGGTATAGATTTTGGATTAATTCAATTGTTCTACACATTCAAGGTGACATCCTACCTTTTTCTTTTTATGTTATTGGATTATTTCTCAATTGTTATGCTTTCTTCTTTCTCAACTCTTTCAATTTTCATGGGTTTTCTTGAATTCGTGATGATTGGCTAAATTCCTTTTGTGTTTGGGTGTGATGATCCTTGGATGAATTAATTTTGATGATCATGTGATTGGGTGTTTCAATTGTAGAGGTGAATAATTATTCTATTGTGATTTGCATGATTCAATTGCTAGATTAGGTCTTGATCCTTTGTTAATTGATTTAATTTGCGCAAAGAGATTTGGTTTATTAAATTGATTCCTAGGTGTTAGGCTTGGTTTCGTGATTGAAGTAAATATTGGGTTAACGCAAGGAGACTTGGTTAATTTTCATTAGAACCTACATTAGAATACGTTAATTGCTTGAATTTATTTCTTGTGATTAAGTGAGGAGACTTAGGGTGTCGTCTCTAAACTATCTTACGTGCTTATTTGATGTATTAAACCTAGGCTTATCCAGTACGGTTGATATGTGATTTTATGCTAGATAGCTCCTATTATCCCTCGTTAATTGAAACCCCGATCATGTGTGATTCAAAATTAAGGATTCCTTGGAGAGTTGCACCCGAACACATCTTTCTCATATTTGTTATTTCTTGGTTTTTGTTTATTGCTTAGTCTTAGTTGTTAAATTAGATTAAATTTTGCAAACCCGTGTTCGACTCTATAATACCATGACAACTCTTAGCTCTAGGGATCCTAGCTCGACATAGTTCCTTTGGGTTCGATAACTTGATTGGGTCTTAAATATACTTACACGAAAAAGCTGCAATCACATCCGCTTGCGAATTGTGTTCGCGGGGGATCTGTTCGATGAACACCTGCTGCAGCTGCTCGCAGAGGTTGGTGGCGAGCTCGTGGTACTTTATCATCTGCTCGCCCCTGGCCTCGTATCCCCCCTTCATCTGATTCACGACTAGGAGTGAATCCATGAAGACGTGTAGGCGTCGGGCCCCCACGACCTTTGCGAGCTCAAGGCCGCAGACGAGGGCTTCATATTCGGCTTCATTGTTCGTGGCCACGAAGTCGAAGCATACTGCGTTTGTGAAACACTGGCCCTCTGGTCCGATGAGGACCACCCCCGCGCCCGCGCGAGTCGCCGTGGATGATCCATCCACGTAAAGTCTCCAAGGGGGAAATTTGACCTTTGTTGGGCCGGTTGGAAAGGTGAGTTCGGCTACAAAATCAGCCAGTGCCTGCCCCTTGATCGCCGTGCGAGGAGCGTATGAGATGCTGTACTGGGCGAGCTCCAGGGACCACTTGAGAAGTCGCCAACTAGTGTCTGGGCGGTGGAGTACTTGTCGTAACGGCATGGTCGTAAGCACCTGGATTTGGTGATCGAAGAAGTATGCTCGCAGCTTTCTTGCGGCCATGACTAGCGCATATGCGAGCTTTTCCAGCGGGGAGTATCTGAGCTCCGCGTCGTGCAGTACCTGGTTGATGTAGTATACAGGCAGGTGCTGCTGTCCCTCTGCTCGCACGAGGACGGCGCTTATCGCCGTTTCCGAAGCTGCCAGGTACAGGAAGAGGGTTTCTCCCTGGACCGGCTTGGCGAGGAGTTGGGGGTTGCTCAGGTACTCCTTGAGTTGCTTGAATGCGAGCTGGCTTTCTTTGTTCCAAGAGAACTTCTGTTTCTTGATTGCCGCGAAGAATGGCCTGCTCTTGTCACCCAAGCGTGAGATAAAGCGACTAAGGGCTGCGAGGCATCCAGTTAGTCTCTGAACTTGTTTTACCGACCTCGGTTCCTCCATGTCGAGGACAGCCTTGATTTGCGCCGGGTTGGCCTCGATGCCCCTCTGGCTAACAATGTGGCCGAGGAACTTCCCGGATCCTACCCCGAAGCTGCACTTCTTTGGGTTGAGCTTCATGTTGTATTCTTTGAGGATGGAGAACGTTTCCTTGAGGTCCCTCAAGTGGTCCTCCCTTCTCAGGCTCTTAACCACTATGTCGTCGATGTATACCTCCATGGTCTTGCCAATTTGGTCGGCGAACATGGTGTTCACCAGCCTTTGGTAGGTGGCGCCCGCATTCTTGAGGCCGAATGGCATTCTCGTCCATGAGTAGATGTTTTTCTCCGTGAGAAAGGAGGTGTGTTTGATGTCTTCTACCGCCATGGGGATTTGGTATCCCGCAAATGCATCCATGAAAGACATCATCTCATGCCCCGCGGTGCTGTCGACGAGGTGGTCGATGTGCGGCATGGGGAAGTGATCTTTCGGGCAGGCCGCGTTGAGGTCAGTGAAGTCAATGCATAGCCTCCAGGTGTTGTTCGCCTTCTTGACAAGAACAGCATTAGCCACCCACTGGGGCTCGTCTTCGGCGAGCTCGATTAGCTTGTTGTCTAGGAGTTTCTTGACTTCCTCGGCGAGAGCAGCATATTTCTCTGGCCCGAATTTTCTTCGTTTCTGCGAAATGGGCCTTCGCGACGGGTCAATTTTCAGGTGGTGGCAGGCGTGTTTAGGGTCGATTCCGACCATGTCCTGATGCGACCACGCGAACACGCTCACGTTTTCTCTGAGGAATCCGACGAGATCATCCCTCATTTCTGCGGGCACTCTAGCCCCTATGGTCACTTCTAGCTCGGGGCGGGAAAGGTCCACAGGGACGTGCTCGAGCTCTTCGATTGGGGCTGTTCGCTTAAGACCTTGGGGGTCGGGTGCATGGTTCCTCGGGTCCAAATCCATGGCTGTGGGTTCGAACCCGAGTCTTGGTTCTAAATCGGCACAGGCCTGGCCGGGGTGCCCAGAGGGTGATCGTGCGAGCTCGGCTAGTTGTATTGCCGCACTCGTGTTTTCCTCTAAAGTATTACATTGTAAGTCTAAGAGTTGTGCGGAAAGAAAATCGAGACAAGAGTAGTTCAAACACTTCTTTGCCATTTTTTGATTTCCTTTTACAGTGCCAACTTCCCCCTCGGGGGTGGGGAACTTGATACAATAAAAGTAGGAGGAGGCAACAGCCTCAAAAGTTTTTAAAAAAGGTCGACCGAGAAAGCCATTATAGATATTTGGCTGGTCGACGATTACAAACTCTAGTGGCCTAGTGATTCTAAGCTCTTCGTTCTTGAAGTCCGCGAGCTCCACGGACAGCTTGATTCTTCCATACGGGACCACCGTCGTGTCCCCGAATCCCTTCAGCTGCAGGTCGTAGGGCTTGATAAACTTCGTCAGATTGCCCATCTGATCCAGAGCGGACTTGAAAATTATGTTGCAGTAGCAGCCATTGTCGATCAGGATTCTCTCCACTGTCATCCCCAGTATTTTGGTCGAAATGACCAAGGCCTCGTTCTTCGGGAAGAGGAGACCCTCACGATCAGCGTTGGAGAAGCTGATGGCGGCAGATTTTGAAATCGTTGGCTCGGGGGGAGGTGCGACGACGTGGATGTTGTCGATTGCGCGGAGCTCTGCTTTCCGCTTCCTGTTCGACAAGGCGAGAATGGGGGTCAGCCCGCCCAAACTGCTCCCGCTGGGCTGGATCATCTGGACCCATCCCCCTGGTTCGGCGGGGGGGTGTCATCGCTGCTGTAGCCCGCCTCGGTGTCCGCGGCGACTACGGCCGCCGCTTGAGCCCCCTCGTCTCGGTTTCGGCGAGGTGGGCCGAGCTCTTCGCTGTCCTGTCGCGGTCGTGGGGCGGGCTTTTTAACGTGCTCGTTTAGCCTCCCGTCCTCGTAGAGTTTCCAAAGCTGGCAGAGGAGGTCCCTGCATTCACTCGTATTGTGCCCAGGTCCGTCGTGAAAGGCGCAGAACTTGCTCGAGTTCGCTTTCCGGGCGTTGTGCTTGAGGGGTTTTGGTTGGGTGAAAACTCCTTTCCCCTTCATCGCGTTGAACACGTAAGCAGGGGTATGCCTCAGTTTCTCCACGATCGCCACCTCTTCGAAACTCTTGAAGGTTCCGGGGGTCTTGGCCTGGTCCCTCTTCCTCGGATTTTGGGGCTTCCTGGTGGGCGGGGCCACCTCCGCCGACTGCTGGGTTGGCTTGGCTTCGCCCAGGCGTTGTGCGAGCAGCTTCTGTCGGGTGATCAGGTCACCAGCTCGCCGCCTGAACTCGGCGTAGGAAGAGGGGTATTGATTGGTCATGTGGCAGAACATGTGTGAATCCGCCCTGAGCCCGCTCATAGCGGCGTGGAGCTGCAGCTCGTCGCTGACGGGCTCTCCCGTGAGGAGTATCTCGTCGAGTCGGTCGAGGTACTCCTCGTCTGATTCCTTCTCCGCCTGCCTGATGCCCATGAGCCTCTGTCGGCTGCCCGGGCGAGCGATTTTGGAGGCGAAGTAGGAGACGAACTGCTCGCCGAGACTGGAGAAGTCGCCGATTGTTCGGGAGGGGATGGAGGTGTACCACTTGTGGGCCAGCTCGCCCAGCGTGAGTGGGAATAGGCGGCATTTGGTCGCCTCGGAGGCCCACCTCCCAGTCATGTAAGTGGTATACTTACTGAGGTGGACCTCGGGGTCCGTTTTTCCCTCGTAGAGGGCAGTCTGCGGGGGCAAGATCTTTGTCTGGACCTCTGTCATCTCGATGGCCATGGACAGGGGCTGGTTCACCACCGTCCTCCTGGGGACCCCCTCTCGGGCATCCACTCGGCCCTCGATGAGGTCGAGTTTCCGCTGCAGGGCAACAATGGCAGGGTCTGGTTGTGTGAGGGCCCGGTGGACGGCGTTGGGGCCAATTCGGTCTAGGACCGGGACCCTGGACCTTGCCATGACGGCGCTCTGGGCGCACTGGGGATTACGGGGGGCAGCCCCCCTTGGTGGAGATTCCGGGGGCCGTTCGTTAAAATCAAGCCTTCGAGCCTGGGAGCCCAGGCGGTTGAAGACTGACCTTTCAGGTTGGCGGGCCCCTGAGCGGTCCTGGCTCTCGGCCTCCTGCTCACAGGCCTTTCTCTTGCCCTTCTGGGCCTTGACGGACCCTCGACCGGGACGGCGATGGGCCTGGGTTGAGACTCGAGCTCACGGGCCCGGGCTTGGAGCTGTTGGATAGCTCGGCTCACCTGCTCCGGAGTTTGGTACTCCTGGAGAGGTAGGGGTATTTGTTCTCCGGCGCTGCGGACCGGGCTATTTTGCCCCTGATGTTCTCCGTCATCGTGGCTGGCGGGTCGGCTGGTAGCTCTACTGTTGGCCATGATGACTTGGGGCACACGAAATTCCAGTTGGGAGTGGCTTTTTGTCTAGCGTTTCCCATAGACGGCGCCAATTGTTGTTACACGAATTATACTCTCTAATTATTGGGAATTAGAGTGGATAATCCGCCTGTTTGATGGTGTTGATCAAAGAGTATTGAATACTGATGATTGGAATTTAATGAGCGTGAATGAGCGTATTAAATGAGGCAATGATAAGTAATAAATGTAGGAAAGCAGTAAATGCAAGAGTATTTGCTGGGAGGATGAGTCCCAGGCTTAAGGTTGGATATTTTTCGATCCTTGTTATTGTGCCTTATAGGTCTTATTTATACATGCCAATTGGCGGCTCATAAATCCCTTAAAATTGGGAGCATTTAATGCTACAGTACAGCATTAAATGCGCTAGGTAAGGCGCTGGTCAGGCGAGCAGGAATCTGGTCCTATCAGCGTTCTCCACGTGGCAAGGTGGTTGAGATCTTCTGCGTTGGTGGGATCTTTGCCCTTTCTGGGCACGGTATCTCTGACGGCGCCCTGTCTTGGGAGATCTTCCCTTTTAAGGGAAGATCTTGTCCCCAGCCTTGGCCAGCTGACCTCTGCTCGCTGGATCTCTGCTCGCTGTGATCGAGGCTGCGGGCGGCTGCTCGGGCAGCCTTGCTCGCGGCGACCTTACTAATGGGACCCTTGAATTCGGTGGCTCCTCATCCTGCTCGCATAGCCCGTTGGGGGTGCTCGCGCGTCGAGGATTAGAGCGAGCACTGGTCCTTGGTTATTTCCATGTCACAACACAAATTATATTCAAATCTATATATTTTTATAAATTTTCAGATTTTTAAATTTTACTTTTTGTATTTTAAATAATGTCCAAATTTTATATATAATTTTACAGTTTTTTTATTTATAATTTCATTTAATTAGATAACTAATTTATTTTTTATAATAAATTTAATATATTAACGAACGGGATCATTTCTGTTAAAATAAGGACCAAAAAAGAACGTGGGACTAAAGGTGTTGGCGGGGAATTCTCATGGGACTACTTTTGCAATTTACCCCAATTTTTTAATGCAGTTGAGGCTTCTGGCTTCTGGGTAATCCCTATTTGCCAAAATCTAACGTGGCAATCTTTCGACAACCACTCAACTTGAGTAACTTTTCAAATGAGCGAGTTATGCGATTTCTAGGATTAGAATTTGGAGAAGATGACATTTGAGAATTTGTTGGAGAACGACTTTATTTATGGAGAGAATCTGAGAGGAGCGTCCCAATTCATTATGATATTTGGAATTTGGGATCTCAATTAATATTTTAAAGCATATATTTTTTATTATTATTTATATTTTATATATTAAATTATGTCATTTTGTTTACCAATTAACTTTTTTTTTATTTATTCAATAATTAAAATGACGTCATTCAACTTAACGCGTGTCACATAAAATTCGGGCAAGGGGGACTGCCCAAGCCTCAATTGCAAAAAAATAAAATTAATAATAAATTTGCAATTACCCAATTATTTAGATTAAACTGCAATTTAAACAAAGTTCATTTCATTTTCCATTTGAATATTATATCATAGTAATTGATACGTATAATATATAGTTCATTTCTACATTATGTAGATAACCATCAACTGGCATCTCATGTACTCAAAACTCATATCAATATACAGGTTCATATGTACAAAGAATCACACATGCTACCCTGAGTTGTAATACTAATCAATTTCTCTTCAGTTCAAAAACTTGTTTTCTCCATATCACCACCAAAACACTAGGAAGAAGACTATCTTCACATAGTTGTAATAAGTTCATCGAAAACATTAACTAAGGATAGATGATGGGGTTGTCTTTTTGCGTTGTCCTACTCTGATTCTTGAATCGGTTACTGCTGTTGTTCTATTTTTTGTTCGATTATCGCTTTTGGGCTCTGCCGGTTCCTTGTTAAGTCCTTTTGTAGGTGCAACGCTTTCAGCAGCTGCAGACTTTGGGAAAATTCTACATTGTGTGTGTCTGTTCTGAGACGAATCCCGCTTTTTTAGGCCTGAAAAAAGTTGCCATTTCGCCTGTGTTCTGCTCCCGATGATTCCATCATTATCTGAGTTAGACGAAAGAAGTAACGAGCATGTCAAGCATCATACAAAACCTGTTTGTCTATGCAAATACAACCATCAGAACCTCAAAAATGATGGAAAAGTAGTATCCTCAAGAAAAACTAATTTCACCTGATCTGCTAATTTGGGGCAATTTGTCATGAAGGTCAAAGTGTTCACATGGAATATCAGACACTTTATGTGAGTTGTGATATTTTGAGCATTCACAAATTAGTAAAACTGTTATATACTAATGTTTATGGGCAGCATCAAACACCAAACACAATTAAATTCAGACACATCACAATCATAGTTAGTAAGGTGCGCTTGGTTCAAAATTTCTCATTAGGAATGGTAACAGGAATGAACATGGAGTAATTGTAGTAATTAATGAGAATAAAAGATGATCAATTCACCTTCATCATATTTTTCTACGGGTAATGAGAATCAAAATAAGTGAATCATTCCACTATTTGTCCCCTTTATTCCAAATTAGAGCACAATTCTAACAATGTAACCACCATTGAGACAATCATATCTCCAACATATCCCTTTCATTATGGAGCGTAGAGGGAAAAGGGATTTTCATTGTCATTCTTACTGAACAATTTGAACCAAGTGCCACCTAAATGTATAAGCACACATAAAGTAAAAAACTAGGCGAGTTACCTGGACTCGATAACACAGCACGTGGACGTGGAGCTGAAGTTGCTCTAACGTCTTTTGGGTTCTCCTCCATGATCGTTTTCTTTTTGTTCGTTTCTTCAGTCGAAGAAAGTAGAATATTACTTCCCAACAAATGATTTAATACAATACTTGTTCCAAAAAAAATATAAATATAAAAAAATCAAACCTTTGGATGAGAGAAAGCTGGGAGGTGGAGTTTTGGGGTAATAAGAGCGAGGAACTCTCACAACTGATCCTGGGGAATCATCTACACATCCACACAATGAAATGAATTTATAATACACCATTGACCATATTAACATAACTGAGCTTCATATACAGAAAAAAAGCGAAAAAAGCTTCTTTGATTGAAGCCTCCTACATATCACTTTGGTAGAAATCAAGATAACATTTTAGTGTGTCTGTCTAGTAAACACCTCAATGAGAACATGCAATTATATACACAAATTTGAACCATCATTATGTGATCATGAAAACTCCGGTCATTATTAAGCAACTATGTCCAAGAATCATGGAAAATTTTGCACCTTCTCAAAGCCTATATCTATATTATCCTTTCAGAATATGATACAACTCTAACCAAGCAATTTTGACAGGAAAGAACTGCATCCTACTTCCAATTTCTGTCAAAAAGTGGTGTCTAAATTAAACAACGCTTCTTCATAAAACATACAATGCAAAACCAAGAAATTATCGTCTTAGCAAGTTCATCAAGGTGCCATTTTGGTCTTTTTAAACAGCAATCTTCTCATCACAACCTGGTGGATACATTTCATCAAACACGGAATGTTAAGATATGTAAATGGTTTGAGAAATCGATGATCAAGTTCCAATATTAAGACAAAGATTACACTCTAGAGCTTTAGATGATTGCTTGTAGAAGTCAGTTTTATGAGAGAAAACCAACTCTTATCCTCGTCCCAGGTAAGAGAAATGCTCCAACAAGCAAAACAATGGTGGCATAGCCCCTATATTGTCCCAAAACATTTTTTGTTTGACCAGTCAAATGATGACAAGAACCCATGACCTCACATCATAGGTAGTGGATCTCTAACCACTTGAGTTATTTCACTCCGTCTATATTGTTCCAAAACTACCTAGCCTTTGTGTGATTATCTTTGAGTAATCACACCAATCTCACAACATAAAACCTAATCAAATCACATGATTGGAGATTTGTAATCAACTACTATCCAAGATGATAAATCTATACGAGGAATAACATGATTATCCTAGCAGTTAAACCTCCATCCTACCAAACATAGCATAAAAAAAGAATGGGCAAAAAACAGGACAAAACTTCAAGAAAAGCCCAACTGAAAAAACCAAATAAGTTTGAACAAGATTAATATTGATAGATTAAAAGGGAAGAACAATTAAATAGCAAAATACCTGTAGATGTGAAATTATGCGAAGGAAGCCATTCAAATGCCTTCAAAGACTGCAGAGAACTCTTCTCATAATCATATTGATCAGCTTCTTCTCCCTGTACCCTCACCTTCACCTTTGGATACACTTTCAACAAGAACAAACAAAAAAAACACAAAATTCAAAAAACCCAATTCAGAAAACAATAAAACAACTCAAAATCATGTCAAAAAACAAAAGTTGAAATTTAAAAACTCACTTTTCTTGCAGATACTTCCCAGTACCAGAGGTTTGAAGCAATTTAAACTTGGAAAAGCATGTTTTAAAAGATGTGAGTGTTTCAAGGGTTTGAATGATGGATTCTTGAAACTAAATCTTTTTTTTTTTTTTTTTAAGGAGAAAAAAGATCGAATCAAAAATTGTTTTAGGCGTCCCTTGTCTTTTGGGGGTTTTGAATAATTATGATCGTTGGAGTATAATCTAAATAGAAAGTCAAATCTGTTTATTTCCTTGAAAAAAAATGTGAATAAGTTTGTTTAATTGATGATGGGATGGGCAATGGGGTCCTAAATACCACTTTCGGAAAGTTCAATGGGGCACGACGGCATCTTGCGTTTAGATGTCGTCAGCTCTGATGAGTCCAATTTGTAATTCTTATTCCTCTTCTCTATATTTTTACAAGTTTTTATTATATATTTTAAATTTTAATAAAAAAAATTTATAATATTATTAAAAAACTATACTCCCTCCGTCCCGGAACTATGTTCACAGTTGACTTTTTAACGGTTTTTATGTGAGAATTATTTCATAATAATATGTGTACAAAAGTTGTTTTATATGAATGATATCTTATCATTCATATAAAACAACTTTTGTACACATATTATTATGAAATAATTCTCACATAAAAACCGTTAAAAAGTCAACTGTGAACATAGTTCCGGGACGGAGGGAGTAATATTGTTTCAAAAAGAGATGTTTTATTACTCCCCCCGTCCCACACTCATTTGCACACTTTTTTTTTTGTCCGTCTTACACTCATTTGCACACTCTTAAGTAGTAAGTTTGCTTACACTCTTCAGTCTTCACCCTCAAAATATACACTTATTTACACATATACCGTGAATAAACCCACTATATTTACATTATTCCCTTTTTTTACTAACAAAATTGCCTTCTTTACCCTTTGAAAAGTCAATAAAAGTATACAATTCTTATTTTCTTAATATTTGTGCCCAAATAAGTGTGCAAATGTATAATGGACGTAGTCATATTATTAGTGAGGGTAAGAATTTGTTATGTGAGAATTCTTCTATTATTAATGTGTTTTTGGTATCGTAATGTCAATGTTTTGACGTATTTTTTTGTTAATTTTAAAAGAATTCTTATTGTTGAATCGAACCTCTAAATTTTATAAATATTTTTTGTATATATGTCGTTCTCGTGTTTAATATTTTTTTTAGTATTAATAAAATATATGGTGTGAGAATAAAATTCCAATCGATATAAATAGATCTAGGTTATGTGACAGTTCTTGGATAAAATAATACACTACTTTATCACTTGTTTCTCGTGTAATCTTTGCAACAACAACAAATGTGTTATCGTGAGCAATAACTTTATAATAATTCGCTTCTGAATTTATAAAATTTTAAAATGAAAGTTATAATAATTCGGTTCTAAATTCATTAAAAAAAATTCATATTAGTCGATTTTTGATCGGATACTGAGTCATAAAAAAAAATATATATATTCTCTATTGACAAAAATTTGTGTGAAACTGTTTCATCGTAAGACCATTATGAATTTATAAAATTTTAAAATAAAAGTTATAATAATTCGGTTCTAAATTCATTAAAAAAAATCACATTAGTCGATTTTTGATCGGATATTGAGTCATAAAAAAAATTTATTCTCTATAGACAAAAATTTGTGTGAAAATATTTCATCGTAAGACCATTATGAGGTCATTATCACTTTTCAATAAAATATCATCACATATAATGTAATTAAAATGTACTCCTATCACTTTTTTAAAATTTTGTCTTAAAATGATATTATATATATATATATATATATATATTCAAAATATATACATATAATGATATTTAAATGTAATAAAAGCTTCTTACTTGTTTTTGGCACATAACTTAAGGAATGTATTGTGATTGAGAGAGAAGAAAAAATAAAAGTAAATGATGTGGATGTCGAAGATGCCACATAAATATTCACGTAAATGCCTGTACATAAAATTATATTATTTTTTTTTCTGAAAGTGACTACTTCTTTAAATATATATATATATATATATATATATATATTTACATAACTTATACACAAAAAATTTTAAAAATAATTTTAAAAGACTACTTTCACTTTTTTTTAAAAGATTTTATTTGTTGGCAGCTACGTGAACATATTTCGTGTGGTAGCAATGTCATCTAATTGTGACTGAAAAATAATCATATACTAGATGAGCTCCCGCGTATTACGCGTTATTTTCGTTAAATAAACTTTACAATATATTATATATATATATATATAATATTTTCAAAATATATATATATATATATTAAAATAATGTATATGTATAAAAAAAATTGTAATTATAATATTAAATTTAAATAATGGTAATATTAATTGTATGACAATTCATGCTAGGGATTAGAATTATTATAATTATGTGAAAAAATTTACTATAAGATTTGTTTCAAATTTATTTTACAATTAATGAAAAAAATGAGACGATTAATAGAATTTTTTTTATATAATTAATGCATAAATATTAATCCGAATAGTGTATATATATATATATATATATATATATATATATATATATATATATATATATATATATCGTATATTTACAATAAATATCACATATGATTATATTAAGTTTTTTTTTAATAAAAGTTGATACAACCACAATTTTTCTTACATACATTTATAGGCTTAAGTTAAATATAATTTTATGTTTAAAAATTGTCATATGATAACACTTTTTAGATATAAAATAGATATTTAAAATATTTAAAGATTTATATATTAACTTATTTATTAAAAAATATACATATTGTGCAAGAGGTCTAAGGTTCAAACCTCCTTATAAAATATATTTTTTAATTAATTTCTATATTAAAATGCCACATAAATGTCATATATTAATTATAAATCAATAGGAAAATGACACATAGATTATTAACATATATATGCATTTAATAAGAATGTGACACCTCATTCAAATTAACCTCATGACAACACCTAAGCAAAAACAAACTCTCTATTAGTAATATAGTGATATCAAATTGCAAATATATATATATATATATATATTAATTGATAAAAACTCAAAATTTCATAATTTTGTTTACAATTAACCCATAATTTTATAATAAATATTATCAATATACTACGTACTTTTGCCAAAAAAAACCCTAAGAAAACTGCAGAATGCTTTGCTTCGAAGTGAGCCTCGCTCACGTTCTTGCCTCATCAACTTTTGCAGATATTCCTTGCCTTCAACACTGCCTTTGCAGATTTTCCAATTTGGTTCAACTATCATGTTACCTTTTTTTTTTTTTTTTTCTTTTTTGAAATTCATATAAATTTAATTTTTTTTATTTAGAACACGCACAATAGAGATGGCAGTTGAGCTTTTACATTACAAACATATTTTTTAGACGTACGAGGTATCATACAATAATATCAAAGCACACGGAAAAGATTAATTCTGAAATACTTAATTAAAGAAGTCTAGCTATTGAAGCTTTAACTAACAAACACACGCTAGGTCTAGGTATATTAAAGTTTGTCTTGATAAATTAAACCAATAAAACAATAAATAATTCCGTAATCAAATTTAAAATTGCATGACGTTAATGAAATCTATAACTATATATTGATAGAATACTTGGTCTTACTTAATTGGGCTTTCTAATATATTCTTACTTAATTGGGCTTTCTAATATATAATAATATAATAACACACGATAGGTCTAGGTATATCAAAGTTTGTCTTGATAAAATTAAACCAATAAAACAATAAATAATACTAAAATTTAAAATTGTATGACTTTAATGAAATCTATAACTATTGATATAATACTTGGTCTTACTCAATTGGGCTTTCTAATATATAATATAATTGGGCTTACTATACTGGGCCTTCTATATATAATATAATTGGGCTTACTATATTGGGCCTTCTAATTAGTTATGTACCTAAAAGTTCAATTATACCCCTAATCTCTCTTCTCTTACGCACAACAGAACTTTATATGGAAATATTATTAGTAACAACTACTCCGTCGGTCATCGATTATAAAAATTAATAAAAATAAATTAATTACATATTTCTCTATAAATGCGAACTTTTTACGTATCAGAATTTTTGACCCACAACAATATTCTGAGTTTAAATCTGTAAAAAAAACTTAATACATATTAAATTGTTCCTCTAAAAAAAATAGAATTGAGAACACAGTCCAAAGAGTTTAATATTTTAGCTTGCATCGATCTTTGATGGTTCTGTTAAAGGAATCCTCGTGTGCAAAGGATCGATTCACAAGATTAAATGTTGAATGTAGTCTTATGTAAATTAATTTATTTTTTGTGTGCATCATTATACAATATTAATTTTTTTATTAAAATGTATTATTAAATAATAATTGTGAATTTATTGTATAGTAAAACTGTTTTATATAAGCTGTTATATGTGTTCGATAGAATGTGTAGAAACTCAATAGCAAGTATGTTATTTCGATTTGGCACGTGCAGTTTTCTTGGTTGATATTTGTTTCCTTAATCTTACAAATTCGATTGGGTTGACAAAAAAATTATTTTAAGGCAATACTTGGTTAACAAGAGTTGAATCATACAGGGACAGCGGCCTTTTAAAAGTGGGTTATAACTTATACTCCCTCCGTCCCGGAAAAGATTTCATATTTAGGTGGGCACACACTTTAAGAAAAAAGAGTAATGATTGAAATTTTGGGGGATTAAACTTTTATGTATAAAGTAAAAAAATTTTATTGGGATATGTTGAGAGAATGACATTTGTGTAAATTGGGAAAACAGGGTGGAGTTTATAAAAAGTTTTCCATTTTAAAGTGGGTTGGGACGGACGAAAAAAGGAAATAACTTTTTGGGACGGAGGGAGTAATTAATACTATTAAATTAATAAAAAAAATCGATACTATTAAATTAATAAAAAAAATCGAAAAGTTGTAGCAATTTAATTTATTGGCAAGAGGAAACGACATAAGGAAAGTCATCCACAAAACCAATTGTGAGACTCGACCCAATACGAAAGACTAAAAAAAAATAAAATCTAACAGCTATAGAGAGTAGTAAGCCGGTGTGGTAAAAGTGAGAATGAATCTATCACTTGTTTATAACTACTAATAATATTACCAAATGTAGAAAAATAAATGAATCTATCACTTGTTTATAACTACTAATAATATTACCAAATGTAGAAAAATATAATTTTGGGTAGCATCATGAATGATTTTAATGAAACAACTAATACTATTAAAAAATTTATAAAATATAAATTAATTATACTGTAAAACTAGTTTATGCGAGATTTTATTATTTCATATTCCCTCCGTCCCATAATCATTGTAAAATTTGTCAAAAAGGTCCGTCCCGTACTCGTTGCATCATTTTCTTAAATGATAATAAAACAATTTTTTTACTTTTATCTATCCCCCTCAAACTCTACAATATTACACCATATGTCACTACTTTTCCACACTAACCAAATTTAATATTATTAAATAACTTATTAAAGTTGAAAAGACTACCCTGCCCCCATAAAAAACAACGTATATTATTAAACAACTCTTAGATTAAAATTTGTGTCAAACAGTAAATGTCACAACGAGTATGAGACGCAAGAAGTACAATGTTACATCTGTGCACCACGGCTTAGATCCAGCGTAATTTTGAGGGTAAATTACACAATGAAATTGATGGAGGTTTGTCTAGTTTCTTTGTGTTGCAGGTGTTGACATGTCTTTTTCTTTAAAAAGTGATAAATTCATAACGGATTTGTGTGAACACTAATTTATGTGTTTACTGCTTATATAGTATGTCAATTAATTAAATAATAATAAGGTCCTACTTTCGATAAAATAATAATAGTGAGGTTCTTCTCAATTAATTGACATATGAATAGAATGAAAGAAAATAATTAATTAAATAATAGTGGAATTGTTACTGATTAGTTGACATACTACATAAACGGTGAACACATATATAAATTCATATCCACCTCTATGAGGATTAAATCTTAAATAGTCCCATAACTTTGAACCTTTTTTGATTTAGTCCCATAACTATTTTTTTGAAACGATTTAGTCCCAGAACTAATTGAATTGCTTAATTTTCACCCGGGATTTAAATCTTTTTTGTCCTCTAACTTTTTGCCTTTATTAAAATGGTCCTCTAATTATTTAGTTTACCACTTTAGTCCACTATATTTACATATTTTGTCAATTTAGTCCAAATTAGCCGGAAAACACATTAAACGATGATATTTTAATAATGTGCAACCAAATTCCGGCAGTCGTTGATAAGTTGACTTTTTTTATCCACATGGCGCTGACGTGACAATTTTTTGCAATAAAAAAATTCAAAAATATAAAATAAAATAAAATAAAATTTTTGGCAATTTTTGAATTTTTTTATTGCCAAAAAATACTACTTCAAAGCCATGTGGATAAAAAAATTTCAACCCATCAAATATCGCTGGAATCTGGTCGCACGTGACGAACATGTGATCAAAATGCTAATTTGGGCTAAATTGGCAAAATATGTAAACATAGTGGACTAAATTGATAAAGTGGATTATTAGAGGACCATTTCAATAAAGGTGAAAAGATAGAAGATGAAAATAATTTAAATCCCATTTTCACCCCCATAACTATTTTTTGGAATGATTTAGTCCAATAACTAATTGAATTGTTCAATTTTCATCCCATAATTATTTTTGGAATGATTTAGTCCCATGACTACTTCAAGTAGTTATGGGACTAAATCGTTCCAAAATATAATTGTGAGATGAAATTTGAGCAATATAATTAGTTAAGGGACTAAATCGTTCCAAAAAATAGTTATGGGATGAAAATTGAGTACTTCAATAAGTTATGGGACTAAATTGTTCTATAAAATAGTTATTGGACTGAATAAAAAAAGGTACAAAGTTATGGGATCATTTAAGATTTAATCCCCACCTCTATGCATATGATGAAATCCGAAATTCAAAATACATTAATTCTGGAGAGATAATTATGCGACATAAACTCAAGTGGGGAATATAGTGCATGATAAAAGCAAAAAAAGTTGGGATTGATCCCCATATTAATCGGTCTTTGAACCGAATACCGAGTTATAAAAAAAAAAAAAAAAACAGAAAAGTTCCAAGGTTAATTTGGTGGGATAATTTTGAATGGTTGGATGTTGGCAATGGTGTACAAATGTCTACCACTCTTTGTTTTGTGGTGAGGATTGTATCTTAGGAGCGACGACAGGGTACACGTTTAAAAAAGTATTTAAACTCACCCTCATGTGATACATACTGTTTTACATAATTCATTACCAAATTAATCAGAAATTAGAAATGATTTGTAAATAAATAGATAAATGAGTAAAGCCATACTCCTTCCGTTCCCGAATAAATTTTATATTTTTTTTCTTTCGTTTTATAATAAATTTTACACTTTTAAATTGTAGTAAAACTTTTCATAAACTTCGTTCTCACAATATTCTCAATTTTACACAAAATGTCATTATTGTTTGACTCACACATACACACAAACCAATTCATTTGACTTAATACATAAATTTACGAAATTACTCCTTAAATTCCTACTTTTTTCCTTCACTTTCTTAATTTATGTGTCTATCTCCCTTGTGAAGACTATTTTGGAACTAAGATAATACTTAATTTATATTTGTCTCATAATTCGTCTCACTGCATAAGTATAAGAATTTGTCCCTTCAAAATAGTACTACCTCTTTTCCTAATTATGGTGACCCTAATTAATATTCACTTTGATAATTTCAATAAAAACTTTACCATTTTTTTCCATCAATATTTCTAATAATTATTAATCATCTTTTTATATTATAAACTTGTTAATATGGTCAAGTAAGATATATATTGTACTCCCTCCATTCCACTGAACGTTTTCGATTGAGTTTGGACACAATATTTAAGGAGTTATAGTATAATAATAGTATAATACAAGTGATGTGATGACAAGTAATAAAAGGTGGATGAAAAGGTGTAAAATTGTATAAAATGTATTAATTGAGTATACCAAAAAGAAATTAGAAACTTTCATTGGTACGGACCAAAATGGAAAAATTTTCAGTGGGACGGAGTGAGTAATATTTTCTTTATATAGTAGTAATTAATGAAAAATTGATTTGTACAAATTAAATAGATTAAATTAGACAAATAATTAATAACAGTAGTAGTTATTTTTTAACTTGTCCTATTCTTAAACAATGGGATATTCCTAGTGCCTACATATTCCCATATTCAAGGAGATAAATGCACCCAGAGCTCAAATAAGCTCACCTACTCATTTTATTTATCATGTTAGAATATTTTACACGAATTAAAAAAATTATATATTAAATAATAATAATAATATATATATAATGTGTTATATTTTTCTTTTTATGTTTTATATATAATGTGATATTTAATGCATATTATTATTAAAAAAAGACAAGTATAAAAGCAAAATATAGTCAAATGATAATCATTTTTGGATTAAAAAAAAAAAGTTATTTAGAAAGGCAAACAAAATAGGTTGGAGGTGATATGATTTATAATTGTCGACATTCTTAATTGTACACATATAATTGTCGTCCTTTGTTATTTCAAACTGAGTATTCGTTTTTTAAAGTTTCCTCTATTTTTGGCCCATCAAACTATTTCGTAGAGCATAGTTGATTTTTAGAAAAAAAAAAGTACATTTTGAGTGGGATAGCGAGTTACATATTAGTTCCTTCTATTTAAATTAAAAAAATCTACAAAATTGCAGAATTAGCTATAACTGAAATTGGCATCCTTCCATGCTGCCCCACCCATGGGGGTCTTAATTAAAATGTGGAAGGCAATACTATAGTGTGAGTACCCCATCAGCTTCATATATAAATTTCTTCCATTTTGTAGATAAAAAGAGAAAATTAATCACTATTAAAAATGTTCTCAAATGATTAAAAAAAATGTGTAAAATAGGCACAGGATAAAGGCTTGGTGAGAAGTTTGCCTCAGCTGCCACCTTTGGTTACGTCCCTGATTACATATTTGAATTGTTTCACTTTCACGTCGGAAAAAAAAAAGAAACAGAGTCTGGTTTAAATCTAGTAATTATTATATCTATTACCATTTGGTTATATAGATTGAACCTCATAAGGGGTATGACTAGTCTCGTTCACATTTTTTGTTCGCTCATTATGTGGGACCGCACCAGGCACACTCCACTAATTTATATACATGGTATCAGAACAAGCCTCATGCACAAGTGAGATGGGCTATCTAAATGACGGATCCTCACATGTGTGATGTGACAAGGACATTGAAAATTACACATTTGAATTGTTCCACATCGAAATATTAAAAAAATAAGACTAGTTTATAAGTTTAATGGGTACCATAAAAAAAATCATCTCATTTAAAAATCTAAATTTATAAGAGGTGTAGAATCTGTATATTAATTATGTTAGTTCTAATATTATAATCTATAATATATATTATGGGCCTCTATTATGTATATACACTTATTTTACTGTTTATTCGAACAAATTTCCAATCATTTATCACCACTTTTTAATTATTATTATTATTATTATCTACCCTACTTAACTGACGCAACGTAAACATAAACACGAGATACAATAGTGAACCAATATGATGAAAGTATAGACACCTTGATACTACGTATATTAGGTGCTTTCCTCATAAAAAAGAATGAACCCTATTTCAATATTCTAATCGACAAAAGTTCTCAAACAATGCTGCAAACTGAGTTTAAATACTAAGCATCAAAATTAAAGGCCCAAACATATGGCCCAAGAACTAAAATAAATAAAGCAGTAGAATACAAGCCCATATGATGATTAATTAGGGAAAAATATTTTTTATGAACAACAACGTTTAAGGTTTATCAAAATAAGGACCGTAATTTTTTGGACTGGCTAATTAAGGATAATAAGTTTAAAAAGTGGAGAATATATATAGAGCACTGCCCAAGTCTGAAGTCAACATCAGATTGTTCAACTGGAAGCTTCACGTCACTCCGTCGTTTGGTAATTAGAGCTTGCCCAAGTCTGAAGTCGATAACAGATTTTACAAAGGGAAGCTTCACATTGCACAGTAATTTTGAAATCCAAGGCTGCCAAGTGCGCCCTCGCTTGAGTACTTGCGGTTAGGAGAATTAAGGAAGATAGTGAATATGCAAATGGTATTTGATTGTCTGCATACAATGCCTCGTCTCGTGTCATTGAGTCTCACTTCACTTCCCAAATTCATCATCACTCAGACTCCTACTTTTCCTAGCTATTAAGCATAGGTCCTGATTTGGATTCATGGGATTGTGTTTCGTTTAAGGAGGCTGTTGATGGAATATTAATTTGATTAACATCCCAATCACTTCATAGATTGGATTCTCTCATCTCTACACGAATTACTCAACCAAGGAGATTTTTTTTTTTTTTAATCAGACAAATGGTGATTCGAATCCATAACCTTTAGACCATAGGTAGAACCACTTGAGCTAAACCACTTCGTCTAGAAAATTTTATGTGGATGTTTCTAGAAAGGTAGCAAAGGCTCCTAGTTATGAAATAGATGGTCTCTGCTAGGTAATCATGTGATTAATTAATGCTCCATCGAATTGAAGAAGCTGGGCGGAAAAATACGTTCCAACTTACACAATATAACTGGAACATCTGCGTCCAATCGAGCCATGTTCTCTACTGTAATGGATGTAGAAGTTAACTCCCTAAAGAACAAACTAAGTTCAGTGATTGCTTTCCACACATTCGGCGACAGAGTTTCACGAAAAGCAATCGGGAGTAGTCTCTGCATAAACACATGGCAATCATGACTCTTCATCCCAAACATCTTCAATTTGCTCCAGTCTACACATCGAGATAGGTTAGACACATAGTCATCGGAAAACTTCAACTCAGTTACCCATCTGCACAGATCATCCTTTTGACTTTTATCAAGTGAATAACAAGCTTTGGGATACTTTCCTGTGCGTTGACAATTCTCTAGAGAGGGACGACGACAGTATTCATTAAGTTCATCCCTAGACTTATTTGTGTCTTTTGTTTTCCCTTCCACATTCATCACTGTGTAGAACAAATTATCAAACCCATTTTTTTCAATGTGCATCACATCCAAATTATGCCGGATCAAGAGGGTGCTCCAATATGGCAAATCCCAAAAAATACTTTTCTTCCTCCAGCCACCATCTAATCTTTTGTTGTGGGCCTCAGCACCCTCTTCTGTCACTTTCCGGTACCCCAACCAATCAATTTCTTGTAGAAGCATTTCACCTGTTCGGATGGGTGGTGGGTCATCTGTAACTACTACATTCTTCGTGAATGCAGTCTTGTTCCTGCGATACGGATGTCCCCTAGGTAAGAACTTACGATGGTTATCAAACCACGACTGTTTGCGGCTGAGTTTTAAAGTGAAGGCATCGGAGTACTCAGCACAATATGGACAAGCAGTCCTTCCAGCGGTGCTCCATCTAGACAGCATTGAGTAAGCTGGAAAGTCGCTAATGGTCCAGATTAATGCGGCTCGCATCATAAAATTCTGCTTTCTAGCAACATCATAGGTTTCCACCCCATTTCCCCACAGCATGTTCAAATCATGAATTAGTGGCTGTAAAAATACATCTATATTATCCTTCGGATTTTTAGGACCAGGCACCAAAACCGTCAGAAACATGAATTGTTCTTTCATGCACAACCATGGGGGCAAATTGTACGGTGTCACTATCACTGGCCATGACGAATACTGTTTTCCCGACTGCCCAAACGGCTGAAAACCATCAGTGCTCAAACCCAGCCTCACATTCCGTATTTCAGCTGCAAAATCAGGATATGAATAGTCCAGGTGTTTCCAAGCCAACGAATTTGCAGGGTGACGCATAACACCAGCCTCATCATTATAGCAACTAGCATGCCATATCATATCCTTAACAGTAGTAGTGGACTGATACAGTCTCTGCAATCGAGGAATGATAGGAAAATAGAACATCTCTTTGAAAGGACTGTTCTTTTTCCATCGACCATCCACACCACGTCTAGCAGGTTTGAATCGGGATCGACCACAAACCTTACAAGATTCAAGCTCCCTGTCTGCACCCCAATATATCATACAATTATTTGCACAACATGATTAGGGTAAAATTGCATATGATTTTAGGGCTTTATTATCTTGATTTGATGATGATTTATGGCTTAATTCATAATAAATTGGTCCAATTGCATTTAATTGTTGGATTTGGTGTTTTGAGTTGAAATTGCAGGTTTTAGGCCAACTTTGAGTGCAAATTAAGGTCTGTTAACATTGCCAAATCAAGTGAGAAATTATATGGTTAGAAAGAGGGCCGAGAGAGCTTCGCAACGCAAAAAGAATGAGGTCATTCGGAGTTCGTATGAAGGAGATACGGTCGAACGAAGGAGACGGCGAAAAACAAACTGTTACACCCAGAATCGCATGCACCCTTCGGATTAGGAAATACACCCACCAGCTGCACCCATGAAATTGATAAGTACATCCCTATCGAGTTAAATCGGCGCTGCGGCAGAAGCAGGGAGGGAGAGCAGTTTTTTTAGAGTTTCATTTTTAGGGCTTTTTCTCTCTCATTGTTCTACACACACATACACACAGTCTAGGGATTTTTCTAATTTATTTTCAATTTCTTGTTCTTGATTTTCTTTTCAATTTCTTGTTCTTGATTTTCTTTTAAATTTCTTGCAATTTAGGTATAGATTTTGGATTAATTCAAGTATTCTACACATTCAAGGTGACATCAAACCTTATTCTTTTAATTAATAGTGGATTATTTCTCAATTATTATGCTTTCTTCCCTCTCAATTCTTTCAATTTTCATGGGTTATCTTGAATTCATGATGATTGGCTAAATTCCTTTTGTGTTTGGGTGTTATGATCCTTTGATGAATTAATTTTGATGATCATGTGATTGGGTGTTTCAATTATAGAGGTGAATAATTATTCTATTGTGATTTGCATGATTCAATTGCTAGATTAGGTCTTGATCCTTTGTTAATTGATTTAATTTGCGCAAAGAGATTTGGTTTATTAAATTGATTCTTAGGTGTTAGGCTTGGTTTTGTGATTGAAGTAAATATTGGGTTAACGCAAGGAGACTTGGTTAATTTTCATTAGAACCTACATTAGAATACGTTAATTGCTTGAATCTATTTCTTGTGATTAAGTGAGGAGACTTAGGGTGTCGTCTCTAAACTATCTTACGTGTTTCTTTGATATATTAAACCTAGGCTTATCCAGTACGGTTGATATGTGATTTTATGCTAGATAGCTCCTATTATCCCTCGTTAATTGAAACCCGATCATGTGTGATTCATAATTAAGGATTCCTTGGAGATTTGCACCCGAACACATTTTTCTCATATTTATTATCTCATTATTATTTTTAGTGATTAATTTTAGATTTAATTATTCAAACCCGTGCCCGACTCTATAATACCATGACAACTCTTAGCTTTAGGGATCCTTGCTCGACTTAGTTCCTTTGGGTTCGATAACTTGATTGAGTCTTAAAAATACTTACTCGAAAAAGCTGCAATCAAAATGGCGCCGTTGCCGGGGACTTAATTAGAGTGCTAATAGGGACTTAGAGTTTGTTGAGTGGTGTTAGTAGAGTCATTTTTTTTATTCTTCTTATTTTGGTTTTGGTTTGTTATTTTCTGGGAATTTGATACTTGCTCTTTTTGTAGCCTTCGAAAGATGCAAGGAAGAGCTTAATTGCAAAGATGAATGGATATAACCAATACTCTTGGAATCCATACTATTATCAGAATAGTATTGTTTATCCCCCACACTATGAAGGATATGGCTACGATAATGGGAGAAGATATGAGTACGGATATCAAATTCCACAACCTTCTTCTCATTATCAAGATTGGAGAATCCATGAGATGAGAGTTACCTTGAAGGAGATGGTTAGGATGTTGATAAAGAGAATTGAGGAAGATGACTCTAGATTTGAAGAAATGTTTCCCTTGTATGAGAGCATCTATGAGACAAAGGAAATAGTTGAGACTATGATAGATGGGAACATGGAGATCACTCAAGCTCAATTCAATGTTCTAACAAGTCAACTCAAAGCATTTCTATGCAAAGTCAAGCACATAACCATCATGGAGAACCAACAAGAAGAAGAGAAAGAGAAAGAGAAAGAAGAGGGTCCAAGCATGGAGGATGAAGGAGAAAATTTCCATGTCGAAAGTGAGTAAGAGGAATGTCAATTGATTGACATGAGCAACATCGAAGAAGAAAATCTAAAAGCATCAAATGAGGAATTGAAGAACGAAATAAGCATTTCTAAACCTCTTAACTCTTCAATTTGTACTTTAATTGAAATTGATGCTTCTATTGATTTTATTTTACCTCTTGTGAACTTTGATTATAGGAAGGAATTGATAAAGTGCTTGGGCATCCTTGGAAAAAAGAAATGGAGAGGTTTATTGCTGAGAAAGAAAGGAGGACAACCATCAATAAAGTGCAAGGATGTGGATGATGGGTCTCTCCTACATATTTGCCTCCATGATTTCGAAGCTCAAAGGATGAGATACAATGGGAAGGAGGACCAATATCCGTGGCCATTTCGATAGGGAAGTGTGAACTCATTGAGTTCCGTCCGGCATAGGACAATAAAAATAGCGCTAGATGGGAGGCAACCCATCATTTACATGCTTTCTTTTATTTTTGTTATTTATTGTTTTTAATAAGTGTGTTGTGTGTTGCTCTTCAGGAGATCGAGGGGTACAAGTGAGATAATTGAGATACAGGCTTGAAGGAGAGAGAGGATACTTGAAGACCTTTAGGTACAACACCTTCTCCAGACTTGGACTTGTCTAAGTTTGGGGGAGGTGTGCCTCTTTTCTTGTTTTTCATTTCTTAGTAGTAGGTAGTTGTGTGCAACTCAACTAGCTAACTATCTTACCAAACTTTTAATTGCTTAGCAATGAAAAAGTTTGGGGGGTGTGTTAGTTTAGCAATTTTTGTTGCACCAACTTGCCTCTCATTAGCATGAGAAAATTGTTTGAGAAGTTGGAGCTTATTTGTGGATTAATTGCTGATATTTGAGTTTATCTTTATTGAGAGTAGTTGTGGAGAGCGTTGGTATGTGTAGGGGTATATGATTGAGATTATGTTCATGAGCATGTGTGCTTGATTGGTGGACATATTAGACTTTTGATGTGATCATGAGTTGATTTGTGGCTTGATGCTAGCATGATGAATTGTTGTGTGATGATGGATATGAGTGAGAATGCTTGATTCCTTGCTCATTTTTAAGCCGTGAGCTTTTGTGCCTTTTCAATCGTACATTTTATACGGTTTGATTCCTTGTTGAGTGCATCGTTCATGAATTTGCATGCTAGAACTTGCCTAGAGACTTGTCAAATTGAGTTTTGTGTGGATTTTGTGAAGATGATAAGAGGCCTTGTTTGATTTGAAAGCCAATTAGCCAAATTTGACCCCACCAAAAACATTGATTCCCCTAGTGAGTCAAGTTGAGCCTAAAAGCCTTATTTTCTTTGGCAAGCTTGTGAAATTGAAGCTATTTTGTCTATCCTTATGAGCCTTTTTGTCCTAATGATTAGTAGAGCTTTGATTGTTGACAAAAGAATGGTGATTGAAAAGAAAAGGTGGTGGTTTGATTTGCTAAGTTGAGGAGAGAAAAAAAAAAGAAAAAAGGTTGAAAAGAAAGAGAAAGAATTGAATTGTGGAAAAGATAGAAAAAAATGATAAAAAAAAATTCAATTGAGTGCTTGAAAATGCCAGAAAAGTCTCAAAGGAGTTTGGTGGTGAATTATATTTGAGAAAGAATGAAAAAGGAAAGGATTGATGATTGTTGAGATTTGAGTTGATTTGTATTGTATTGCTTGATCAACTTTCATTTGATCTACTAATTGTTGAGTTACTTTTCCTAAAATTCACCCACCTAGTCCAAAGAGCCTACATTACAACCTTGAGAAAGCTCTCTTTGATTCATGTTTGAAGCACAAAAAGTTATGATTGAGATTGAGTCTTTTGGCAAGCCTATGGTGTTCATTTTTGTGGATTGATGAGTGAGTGCATATATGTCCTTATACACTAGAGTGATGAGTGAAACACTCCATGGAAGGAGCATTGAGTTGAGCATTTGAACTTGAATTTGTCAAAGCATGACGTTTTTTGAGTGCTAGTTGAGAGTTTGCTTTGATACTTGTTTCATTGAAGAGGGTTGATTGTCCTATTTCGTTCTTGTGCTCATTGAACGTAATTGCAATCAATTTCACCCTAATGTGCTTAATCGTCTTGTTGTTTGAGGACAAACAACGTCTTAAGTTTGGGGGAATTTGATTAGGGTAAAATTGCATATGATTTTAGGGCTTTATTATCTTGATTTGATGATGATTTATGGCTTAATTCATAATAAATTGGTCCAATTGCATTTAATTGTTGGATTTGGTATTTTTGAGTTGAAATTGCAACTTTTGTGCCTTTTCAATCGTACATTTTATACGGTTTGATTCCTTGTTGAGTGCATCGTTCATGAATTTGCATGCTAGAACTTGCCTAGAGACTTGTCAAAATTGAGTTTTGTGTGGATTTTGTGAAGAGATAAGAGGCCTTGTTTGATTTGAAAGCCAATTAGCCAAATTTGACCCCACCAAAAACATTGATTTCCCTAGTGAGCCAAGTTGAGCCTAAAAGCCTTATTTTCTTAGCAGTAGTAGTGGACTGATACAGTCTCTGCAATCGAGGAATGATAGGAAAATAGAACATCTCTTTGAAAGGACTGTTCTTTTTCCATCGACCATCCACACCACGTCTAGCAGGTTTGAATCGGGATCGACCACAAACCTTACAAGATTCAAGCTCCCTGTCTGCACCCCAATATATCATACAATTATTTGCACAACAATCAATCCTCTCTACGGGAAGACCCATCCCACCCATCAACTGTTTAGTATCAGAAAATTTCTTGGGCACCAGATTTTCTGGAGGGCAAATCTCACTAATCAAATCAACTATTTGATTGTAACCCCTTTCAGACAGTCTATTCTCAGTTTTAATGTTTAAAAGACGGGCATTGAATGACAACTGAGAATGAGACTCGCAACCAGGATACAGATCCTGATCCGCTGCACGAAGCATGTCAAAAAAATGTGCAGCATGCTGATTAGGAGGTTCCTCACTAAGGGGCTCTTCTTCCACATTTTGGAAACTGATGTTAGGACCAGAAGTTAAGTCCATCATCATATTTTGGTACGAGCTAGGTGCTGCAGTGTCGTCAACTCTATATGAAGTCGACGCCGGCTGATCATAGTTTCGGTGTGGCATAGAATTCCAATTTTGCTCACCGTGCAAAATCCAATTGTGATAATTAGACATAAACCCATGTCTAAACAAATGTGATTTCACGTCAATGGGTTCTCTAAAACTATGGTTCCTACATTTGAATTTCGAGCAAGGACACCTAATCTTTCCTCCACTCATCCATTCCGGGTTACTAGTAGCGAATTCTATAAACGATTCGATTCCACTAAGAAATTCGGGAGATATCATGCCATTAATCGTTCTTGGACCATACATCCAACTACGGCTTGAATAATTCATACATTTCAAATTAATGAAGATTCAAAATTTAATTAATTCATATATAATTAATTCTTCCACTTAATATTTTTTTCCTAATATTAATATATATATTTTCTAAAAAATAGCAGAGTTTTGTTTTATTTTATCACATTCCCCCGCTTAATATATCAAGTAATTAATTCCTAGTGCATCCATTTCCACTTAATTAAAATTAATCAAGTCGGAACGCACATTCTACAACAAACAATACCAAACAATTCATCAACCCTCAACTCCAACATCAACTTGAATCGAACATCGATTCAATTTTCAAAACTAATATTATAATTGAACTATCATATAAAATTTGATCGAACATCGATCACCATATATATAAATTATTATTATATCATGCATGCAAAATAATTTTAAATCAAATAATTATTACAATTAAATTAAAAGCATATCTTTAAATAATTAATTAAAAAAAGAATACTTACGGTGATAGTGGAGGCGTGTAGTGAAATTATATGCCCGGATCGAATCTTTTTTCAAGACACCTACAAATATATAAATTATAACAATTAAATTAAAATTATAATAATATTAAAAATAAATTTATATAATTGCATACATACTAATTATTCTAAATAAAATTAATAATTTTATACTACTAATTATATAATTGCACATATACATACTAACTCTAAATAATTAATAATATTATATATACTACTAATTATTTCTAAATAATTATTAATAATTAAAATACACATAACAATTACAAAAATTAACACTAAATAACTAATAAATCAATACCTATACAAACATATGTATAATAACAACAAAATTAACAACAAAATTACACAAATACATGCATATGAAAAAATACAAAATTGATAAAATAACAACAAAATTAACCGATTAAATCATAAAAACTCACCGTAGAAATGTTCCTAGGACGCAGTACAACAAAGCCCAACTAGTGGATGGGCCAATTTCGCGGCGGCGGCGGCGTGGAAGCTGTGGGGGAAAAAAAAAAATGCGCGTGGAATTTTGGGGGAAAGGGTTTTGGTATTTATATTGATTTTAACGAGGGCCCAATGAGGGCCCAAGCCCTCGGTAAATTTGGGCTGGCGAGGAGGGGCCCCGCCTCGTTAATTTTGGAAGCAGCGAGGGCCCGGCCCTCGTTAATACTAGCCGTCGCTAAGGCGCCGTCGCATTAACAAGGGGCCCGTTTCCCCGCAGCGCCCCGTTAATGTCGGCCTCGCCTATCTCCTCGCTAATTAACGAGGGTTTTCTTCCCCTCGCTAATCCCCCTCGTTAATTTTGGATTTTTTTGTAGTGTATATATATATTATTACAATGAGTCCACCTTTGTTAAAGATCATGTTTTCATATTGTCCAGAAAAAAACAAAAGATCATGTTTTCATGTTATTTTTGGCTCAAGGCAAAGTGTAAAAAATACCGAAGCTATTCCTTTCTTTGCATAACTTAAAGTTGTATTTAAGGCTTGTTCGCCGAACTGTTGTAATCTTTGGGGGCATTTCTTATGCTCCATTTCAGTAATGAATTAAACTCCCTCCGTCCCATAAACCCTTTTATAGGAAGGAGGGCACACAAATTAAGATTTAAGAGATATTTTTGTAAACTTTTTTGTATAAAATAAAGAAATAAGTTGGATGGTGTACAAATAATGACATTTTGTGAAGTTACTGGGTGTACAAATCTTTCGTATCATATTTTTATGTAATTTAAAATTTACAAGACATTTTTAATTATATGACTTTTTGCAATTTACATTAATAATAATATATATGTTAAAACACAATATTAGAGGAATAATAAAGGTAAAGCTAGTTATTCATATATAGGTAGGGTTGTAATAGAATACAGTATCAGTTTCATATACTGTGCCATTACACTGCTTTCATCTAATTAACTTCCACTACTATCTGGGTTTTATGCATTAATTCTTGTTGGCATGCATCACTCTCTGGAACAATCAATTGTATTGATATTGAGATATCAACCAAAAGCATATACAAACCCAAGAATTTCAAGAACTGCAGAAAAATCACCTATAATATTTTTTGTTTAGAAAATAAATTATTTGAAGAGGTGTCATCATTTAAAGCATTCTCAACAATTTAGACAACATTTTCTTTTTTAAATTTATTATCATCAAAATAAATCATTTCAGTCGATTAACGACGATTTGAAAAGTAGAAACTGAGATGTGAACATGAATATTTTTGTTACTCTGTAGTTTTTTTTTTATGCGGGACCTTAATATATTCATAGCAAACTTTAACGACGGTCTTCTCTGTTCCTCGAGTGGTTCTGTTACTTTGGGTTTTGTGAGTTAACCAAACTTTAATTAAAATTCTAGCAAATTAGAATGCAGAGAAAACAAAAAACGCTGTTATTTTTTTCCGGTTGTTGATCTTTTATTACCTCAATTATTAAAGTTTGTTTCCAACAGAGATGGGACCACTTAAACGTTCATATTTTTTCACGCGTCGTTCAATTATGTGGAGGACGTTGATTTGATTCTTTAGGACTGGATATTAACACTCTCTCTCTCTCTACTTCTGTTTTCTCTCTCAAACACAAAACATTCATACTCAGATCTATACAACAAGAATGGAGGAATCTTTGGTTGGAGCTGCCGTCGGTGCCACCGTTCAAGTTCTGCTCCAAAATCTGATCTCCGTTACCCTCAAGGAGTTCAAAATTTTTCGGAATTATAAATCAGAC
>CM061059.1:36623989-36669589 GCA_030762865.1 Paraleonurus japonicus | reverse complement strand
CCAAACATCATCAAGAACAAGGAGATATGTTTTCTTTTCCAAAGCTTTTTGAAGCATTTTCAAAACAACCTCCCTGTTCTCAACCTTATCATCCTTTTCAGTCAATATCATAAGCATTTTCTTGAAAAGCATAATGGGATCAAAATTGGCAGAAACATGAACCCAAATACGAGTCTGGAAACGAGTTTGTACCTTGAGGACTTCCCGAGCCAAGGTTGACTTCCCCATACCACCCATTCCGACAATTGGAAGGAAGTGAAATACTTGATCGGCAGAGAGATTAGTGAGCTTCTCCACTATTCCCTGTACATCCTCGCCTCTTCCAACAAAAACAGGATCGCAAGTGAATGAATCGGTTTCTGCGCTTCCAGATGCAACTCCAGAAGGATGCAAAGCCGCAAGTCTAGCCTGAAGGCCAAGACTGCTAGCTTCTCTGTTTATTGATTCAAAATCCTTGTTGATATCCCTAACTTTATGACCGAATTTGCGGCGGTCGGCCATGGATTTGATCTTGTCCTTGAATGCAGTTTTTTTGTGCTCCATTTTACGGCGGTTGTTGCGGAGATGGAGATAATGGAGCTCATCGAAAAGATAGTAAGCCTGGAAAGCGACATCCTCCAGCTTCTTCAGCCATCGTTTGACAGGTACATCCATCACTGGCTTCGTGTCGGCATCGCATACGAATTCCTGAACAGTGGCCAAAGTGATCCTTAGCTTTTCCAAGTCTGATTTGAAATTTCGAATTAGTTTGATCTCCTTCATGGAAGCAGAGATCAGATTTTGGAGCAGAACTTGAACGGTGGCTCCAATCACAGCTTCTTCCATTCTTTCAAATTTTTAGTTTGAAGAAAATATTGCTATTTAGATCTGAGTATAACAAGTTGTGTGTGTTTGAGAGAGACAACAGAAATATAGAGAGAGAGAGAGTTTTGGGCAATACTCAAGAAAGTTGTGTGGAATAATTACTCACGAAAAATATCAAAGAACAGCAAAAATTGAGGGAAAACATGAATGAGTTTTTAGGTGGTCCCACGAAACTTTAATAATAGAGGTAATAAAAGGTTGATATCTCAATATGTTGATGTGTTTTTTTATCTTGATGAACGTACATAATTATTTTTGTATTCTTACGTTTTAGGACTTCTGACTCAGAGAGTGATGCCAACAATAACGCATATGAAAGATGAAACCATATTTAGGCTGTCAACTCAAATTTTTTGAAAGGCCAACCATATTTGAATAACTAGACTGTTTGAAAAATCCTAATCCGACCTGTTAATTAAACAAATAATATCAACATATCAGACAAAGTTAGGTATAATTAATAAATAAATAATGCCAACAAATCAAACAAGGTAGGTATAATTAATAAACAAATAAGACCAAGACTAAATTAAGTATAATCAATACAGGAGCAACTCGACTTATCTGGCTCAACTCGTTAAATCTCGAACTCATCTCATTTATTTTGATAAACGAATTGAACATAAATTTGTAAAATACTCAATTTACTGAAAAGCCGACTCCCTATTATAAGAGAACCAAATATGAGAGAAAATTTAAGATATGTATAGACGAATAGAAAGTCTGGATAGATATAAATGCAAAGGGGCATCATATTAATTTTCGAGTCATGCATTCTTTTTAAGTAAGTTTAATATTTCCTATATATAAAAATAAGTTTAGTTTCGATCGCACTCAGTTGCTCCTGGTCCCTCCTTATTTTTTTTTTTAACAATAATTTTCTGCCTTTATGATGGTGACATGACCCATTTGATTATGAAAAAGTCAAAAAAGAAAACAAGTGGAAAGAGGGTTATTATTGTATTTGAGAGTAATAATTTAGAAGGGGTACAATTGATTTTTTTAAAGCTAAAATTATACATTTCAGTAATTCTAAATAAAAACTGTATCATAGAGTAAAGTTGGGAGCTAGATTGCATCCCATAATGATGACCCCTAATTTTTTCAATGTTACATAAAATACAATTCGTCAAACAACTCTCACACTAAATCTACTGTAATATTGCATTTATTACCTACACTTCAATATTATATTCTCTCTGTCTATCAAAAGTATGCTCACACTATTTTTTTCAATAATTTTATTTTGGTTCACCATTTAACCATCACTTAATTTTTTTCATATGTTGTTTACTTTATACTCATAAACAGCCATTTAACTCATAAATGGATCATACAATACTCTAAAATACCCTTATTTTTTCTACGTTTTTTTAAAATCTGTCAAAACCAAATATGCATACTTTTAGTGGATGGAGGGATTACTTTATATCTAAGACAGGTATATCTAGACAGATTTGATATGTTAGGCTGTCAACTCAAAATTTTTAAAAGGCCAACCATATTTGAATAACTAGACTATTTGAAATATCCTAATCCGACCTATTAATTAAACAGATAAGACCAACATATCAGACAAAGTTAGGTATAATTAATAAACAAATAATGCCAACAAATCAGACAAGGTAGGTATAGTTAATAAACAAATAAGACCAAGACTAAATTAAGTATAATCAATATAGGATCATAGGTCCACGTCGGTAGTCTATTCACGAGCAGCAACTCGACCTTCGTTAAATCTCGAACTCATCTCAATTATTTTGATAAACGAATCGAACATAAATTTGTAAAGTACTCGACTTACTGAAAAGCCGACTCCCTATTATAAGAGATCTGAGAGAAAATTTAAGATATGTATAGACGAATAGAAAGTCTTGGATAAAAAATAGTTTTATAAATGCGAAGGGGCATCATATTACACTACAAAATATTCGTGTTTTACCAACAGAAAAAATGCATCGGTAATCAATGAATTACCATTTACCAACAGATTAACGACGGAGTTTTTCTGTCAGTGAAATGCTCGTCGACATATTAATTAAATTTCGAGTCAAGCATTCTCTTTAGGTAAGTTTAATATTTCCTATAAAAATAAGTTTAGTTTCGATCGCACTGAGTTGCTCCTGGTCCCTCCTTATTTTTTTTTAAATAATAATTTTCTGCCTTTATCTTATAAAAGATTAAAGTATTAAATTTATATTTTTTGAATTTTGAATTTCATGGCTCAACAATTTTTTAGAATTCATCTCTTCTCTCTCAAACATACAAAAATGGAAGAAGCGGAGAAGCACTCTGATCACCATTAATTCAGGAGTTGGTGTAGACATTTCGGTCGAACGATGGCTGATGAAGCTCGAGGATGTTGCTTTCAAGGTGCACAATATTTTGGATGAATTGATTATGTGTGTCTGTTTGACTGAGTTTTAGCTTATAAGCGATTTACGGGGATTAACACCAATTTGATTCCATAACTTTCCTACTTTATTGATTTTATCCCATAACATTTTACTTTTCTGAAATAGTCCCATAACAATTCGAATTTATCCAATTTCGTCCCATAACATTTTACTTTTCTGAAATAGTCTCATAACAATTCAAATTTGTCCAATTTCGTCTCATAATATTTTACTTTTCTGAAATAGTCCCATAACGTCGAATTTATCCAATTTCGTCCCGTACGTCGAAAAATGGCAAAAAACGGTATCGTTTCGGTCACGTGCCTCACACATGTCATCGATTTTTGCCAACGCACACCAATAAAGAAACTGTAAAATACCGACGGACCAAATTCCGTCACAAATACCGACGAATGTTCGTTAGAAAATATCGAAGAAATTGAGATAAAACTGTGAACCTATTTCGTCGGTAATTATCGACGATTATTCGTCTGAAAATACTGTTTATAAAAATTCACAGTATTTTGTAGGTAAATCTGAAATTTGAAATTCCGACGGTAATTTGTCGGTATTTGTGACGGAATTTGGTCCGTCGGTATTTCACAGTTTTTTTGTAGTGTGCGTTGGCAAAAATCGATGATATGTGCGACACACGTGACCGAAACGATGCCATTTTTTGTCATTTTTCGACGTATGGGACGAAATTGGATAAATTCGAATTGTTATGGGACTATTTCAGAAAAGTAAAATGTTATGGGACGAAATTGGATAAAGTAGAATTGTTATGGGACTATTTCAGAAAAGTAAAATATTATGGGACGAAATTGGATAAATTTGAATTGTTATGGGACTATTTCAGAAAAGTAAAATGTTATGGGACGAAATCAATAAAGTAGAAAAGTTATGGGACCAAATTGGTGTTAATCCCCGATTTATGAGTAGGCAAACACTTATGTGAACCAATTTTATAGCATTATAAAATTTTGTCAAGTCTTTTAATGATCCTATGCCTATGCAAGCCACAAAACAATAATGAGAGTTTTAATTTTAAAAAGAAATTCATAAATAAAGATTAATTTTTAGTTCAAAGATGAAGAGGAGATGGAAAATGAATGAATAGTTAGAGGAGGGGATGCGATAATTATGACGTGAGTGATTTTAAAATGCATTTGTACCCACTCTCTGACGTTTGGCATGTGATGCGTTGATGTGCAGGAAACACGATGACTGTCTCGTTGCAGATGCATGCGAAGCAACACCGGTAGCATGTAAACCAGCAAGTCTTGTTCGAAGGCCAAAACCACTTGCTTCTTTGTCAATATTCTCAATTTTACACAAAATGCCATTATTTTGGGCTTATACATACACACCATCCAACTTATTTCCTTACTTTATACATAAAAATTTACAAAAATATCCCTCAAATTCTTAATTTGTGTGCCCTCCTTCCCATGAAAGGGTTTATGGGACGGAGGGATTTTTTTTTCTTTTTTGAAAAAATGAAATATTCATTACTGAAATGAAATGCGCCCAAAGATTACAACAGTTCGGCGAGCAAGCCTCAGATACAACTTAAGCCAAAAATAACATGAAAACATGATCTTCAACACGGTAGACTCATTGCAATAATATGATGTTATAAGCAGGTTGTCCATTGCAGAGACATTAATTAATCACATGATTACCTAGCAGAGACCATGTATTTCATAACTAGGAGCCTTAATTTGCTACCTTTCTAGAAACATATACAACAAATCTCCTTGGTTGAGTAGTGACTACAAAGAATGGGCTCCATATTTTCTTCCAGCAGGAATTGTGAGCTCAAAGATGCCGTAAACACGACCAAATTGCAGTAAGGAATCCAAAGAAATATCTATACAAAAAAACCATTCAATAGCACTCATTCTTCTCCCTCTAATATACTTTATCAATGTAGATTATCTGCTATATCAGTCAACAGAGGCATATGAATTTCAGTAATCTTCAAGCACTATTTTTGTAATCGCTTAATCATTTGTTTTCATGAGAAAAAATCACAAACGGTCCTGTATCTTTACTTGAATCCAACTTTAGTCCTTTTTCTTTTTAATTTATCAATTTTGATCCTTTTGGTCTCAATTTTGGTCCTTTTCACCAGAAATTTTTAATTTTCGCCGGAAAATTTCCCTAATTTTGTATTATTGTCATGTCGACGGCCGTGTCAAGTCTCGTTTGATTCGTCACACATCCAGGAAGCAAAGCCCTCAATTAATTTCAAATTTCGATTACACCTTCCTCGTAAATTACAATTTTAAAATCGTAAATTTTGTAATTTTCATCACTAATTCTGAGTGTTTTACGATGAGGAGGGGGGTCGAGGCCTATAAGTTTCTTTTTCTCTTTCCGAACCCGTCATTTTGGTATATTTTCGTGTCATTCTGTATGCTACAACAGATTTCCGGCCATTTTCCGGTAACTTTTCCGGTCAAAAATTGAATTATCCTGCTGAAAGGACCTATTTTGATATCAAAAGGACCACAATTGATAAAATAAAAAGAAAAAGAACCAAATCTGGACTTGGGCAAAGTTATAGGACTATTTATGAAATTATCTCTGTTTTCATAGACAAACAGGTATAGTATACTTGACAAGCTCGTATAATGATGGAATCATCAAGAGCAGAACACAGGCAACAAATTATAATTATCCACACAAACTCTGTTACTTAATAATTATGTATTTTACTTAGAACCTCGTTTTACATATTATAATGATCCTAGTACTCTTCTAACCGGATTCACGAATTTGCCGTTGGTAGCGAAACCCAAATTGAATTTGCCGTTTGGAAAATGGAAGAATAATTAGAGGAGATGATATAATTATTAATGAGTAAGCAAAACATGATATGACAAAAAAAAAAATTGTCAGCACTGATGCCCTCCTCAATTTTGCCAATTTAGAGGGCGCCCATCAACCTGGATGTCGGGAATATGTAAAATGTTGGGCCACCGGGAATCATGATCATTACTTTGTTGTTCAATGTCTCTCTCTATTACTAACAGAGGACAATCACGAATATTCAAGCGAGTTAAGTTGGTGAGGCGTTCCACAGATGGCAGACTCCTCAACTTTTTGCAATCAAAGAGAAGTAATTCGTGTAGAGATGAGAGATTTCCAATCTATGAAGTGATTGGGATGTTAATCGAATTAATATTCCATCAACAGCCTCCTTAAACGAAACACAGTCCCATGAATCCAAATCAGGACCTATGCTTAATAGCTAGGAAAAGTAGGAGTCTGAGTGATGATGAATTTGGGAAGTGAAGTGAGACTCAATGACACGAGACGAGGCATTGTATGCAGACAATCAAATACCATTTGCATATTCACTATCTTCCTTAATTAGCCAGTCCAAAAAATTACGGTCCTTATTTTGATAAACCTTAAACGTTGTTGTTCTTAAAAAATATTTTTCCCTAATTAATCATCATATGGGCTTGTATTCTACTGCTTTATTTATTTTAGTTCTTGGGCCATATGTTTGGGCCTTTAATTTTGATGCTTAGTATTTAAACTCAGTTTGCAGCATTGTTTGAGAACTTTTGTCGATTAGAATATTGAAATAGGGTTCATTCTTTTTTATGAGGAAAGCACCTAATATACGTAGTATCAAGGTGTATTAAAACTTTCATCATATTAGGTCACTATTGTATCTCGTGTTTATGTTTATGTTGCGTCAGTTAAGTAGGGTAGATAATAATAATAATAATAGTAATAATTAAAAAGTGGTGATAAATGATTGGAAATTTGTTCGAATAAACAGTAAAATAAGTGTATATATATAATAGAGGCCCATAATATATATTATAGATTATAATATTAGAACTAACATAATTAATATACAGATTCTGCACCTCTTATAAATTTAGATTTTTAAATGAGATGATTTTTTTTATGGTACCCATTAAACTTATAAACTAGTCTTATTTTTTTAATATTTCGATGTGAAACAATTCAAATGTGTAATTTTCAATGTCCTTGTCACATCACACATGTGACGATCCGTCATTTAGATAGCCCATCTCACTTGTGCATGAGGCTTGTTCTGATACCATGTATATAAATTAGTGGAGTGTGCCTGGTGCGGTCCCACATAATGAGCGAACAAAAAATGTGAACGAGACTAGTCATACCCCTAATGAGGTTCAATCTATATAACCAAATGGTGATAGATATAATAATTACTAGATTTAAACCAGACTCTGTTTCTTTTTTTTTTTCCGACGTGAAAGTGAAACAATTCAAATATGTAATCAGGGACGTAACCAAAGGTGGCAGCTGAGGCAAACTTCTCACCAAGCCTTTATCCTGTGCCTATTTTACACATTTTTTTAATCATTTGAGAACATTTTTAATAGTGATTAATTTTCTCTTTTTATAAACAAAATGGAAGAAATTTATATATGAAACTGATGGGGTACTCACACTATAGTATTGCCTTCCACATTTTAATTAAGACCCCCATGGGTGGGGCAGCATGGAAGGATGCCAATTTCAGTTATAGCTAATTCTGCAATTTTGTAGATTTTTTTAATTTAAATAGAAGGAACTAATTAATATGTAACAATTTTATTTACAACTCGCTATCCCACTCAAAATGTACTTTTTTTTTTCTAAAAATCAACTATGCTCTACGAAATAGTTTGATGGGCCAAAAATAGAGGAAACTTTAAAAAACGAATACTCAGTTTGAAATAACAAAGGACGACAATTATATGTGTACAATTAAGAATGTCGACAATTATAAATCATATCACCTCCAACCTATTTTGTTTGCCTTTCTAAATAACTTTTTTTTAATCCAAAAATGATTATCATTTGACTATATTTTGCTTTTATACTTGTCTTTTTTTAATAATAATATGCATTAAATATCACATTATATATAAAACATAAAAAGAAAAATATAACACATTATATATATATATTATTATTATTATTTAATATATAATTTTTTTAATTCGTGTAAAAAATAACTACTACTGTTATTAATTATTTGTCTAATTTAATCTATTTAATTTGTACAAATCAATTTTTCATTAATTACTACTATATAAAGAAACTGTTACTCTCTCCGTCCCACTGAAAATTTTTCCATTTTGGTCCGTACCAATGAAAGTTTCTAATTTCTTTTTGGTATACTCAATTAATACATTTTATACAATTTTACACCTTTTCATCCACCTTTTATTACTTGTCATCACATCACTTGTATTATACTATTATTATACTATAATTCCTTAAATATTGTGTCCAAACTCAGTCGAAAACTTTCAGTGGGATGGAGGGAGTACAATATATATCTTACTTGACCATATTAACAAGTTTATAATATAAGAAGATGATTAATAATTATTAGAAATATTGATGGAAAAAAACGGTAAAGTTTTTATTGAAATTATCAAAGTGAATATTAATTAGGGTCACCATAATTAGGAAAAGAGGTAGTACTATTTTGAAGGGACAAATTCTTATACTTATGCAGTGAGACGAATTATCAGACAAATATAAATTAAGTATTATCTTAGTTCCAAAATAGTCTTCACAAGGGAGATAGACACATAAATTAAGAAAGTGAAGGAAAAAAGTAGGAATTTAAGGAGTAATTTCGTAAATTTATGTATTATATCAAATGAATTGGTTTGTGTGTATGTGTGAGTCAAACAATAATGATATTTTGTGTAAAATTGAGAATATTGTGAGAATGAAGTTTATGAAAAGTTTTACTAAAATTTAAAAGTGTAAAGTTTATTATAAGACGAAAGAAAAAAAATATAAAATTTATTCAGGAATGGGAGGAGTATGGCTTTACTCATTTATCTATTTATTTACAAATCATTTCTAATTTCTGATTAATTTGGTAATGAATTATGTAAAACAGTATGTATCACATGAGGGTGAGTTTGAATACTTTTTTAAACGTGTACCCTGAGATACAATCCTCACCACAAAACAAAGAGTGGTAGACATTTGTACACCATTGCCAACATCCAACCATTCAAAATTATCCCACCAAATTAACCTTGGAACTTTTTCTGTCTTCTTTTTTTTTTTTTTTTTTTTTTTATAACTTGGTATTCGGTTCAAAGACCGATTAATATGGGGACCAATCTGATTGGAGTGAAGTGATGCATGTTATTGTGACCCATTTTAGTGCAAAAAGTGATCAAAAGTGTTAGTTTTGTGTTTAAATGTGTAGAGTATCACTGTTTTTGCCTAAAAGGTATTACTGGAGGTATTTTGTCCGTTTTGCAGGTAAATCGGTGGAAGTTGGCCAAACCGAGAGTACCGTTGGACTTAGAATGAAAAGACGGACATATCGGGCGAAAACGGGGGTCAGAGGTGGTGTCCGGCTTGTCGAAAATGCCCTGGTCTCGACCTCTGGTCGAGGTCCAGGTCCCTCGAGTCGAGGGAAAGGATGGAAAAAGAAGATCCAAAACAAAAGAAGGACCTCGACTCGAGGGTTGAACCTCGAGTCGAGGGCGGCAAAAAATTGAGATCCCTCGAGTCGAGGGCTGTACCTCGACTCGAGGAGCGAGATTTTTTTTAAATGTCAGCAACAATCAATAGCGTAATAGGAGGGAAGAAGGGTTAATAAAAGCAGAAGAGGCGTGAAAAAAAGAGGTGATCAGATTTGAGAGAGGAGAGAAGAGAAACACACATTTACACATAGTTTAGGGTGTTCTTGATTTTCTTTTCAATTTCTTGTTCTTGATTTTCTTTTCAATTTCTTGTTCTTGTTTTTCTTTTCAATTTCTTGTAATTTAGGGTTAGATTTTGGATTAATTCAAGCATTTTCAACATTCAAGGTGACATCAAACCTTATTCTTTTAATTAATAGTGGATTATTTCTCAATTATTATGCTTTCTTCTTTCTCAATTCTTTCAATTTTCATGGGTTTTCTTGAATTCATGATGATTGGCTAAATTTCTTTTGTGTTTGGGTGTGATGATCCTTGGGTGAATTAATTTTGATGATCATGTGATTGGGTGTTTCAATTGTAGAGGTGAATAATTATTCTATTGTGATTTGCATGATTCAATTGTTAGATTAGGTCTTGATCCTTTGTTAATTGATTTAATTTGCGCAAAGAGATTTGGTTTATTAAATTGATTCCTAGGTGTTAGGCTTAGTTTTGTGATTGAAGTAAATATTGGGTTAACGCAAGGAGACTTGGTTAATTTTCATTAGAACCTACATTAGAATACGTTAATTGCTTGAATCTATTTCTTGTGATTAAGTGAGGAGACTTAGGGTGTCGTCTCTAAACTATCTTACGTGCTCATTTGATGTATTAAACCTAGGTTTATCCAGTACGGTTGATATGTGATTCTTGGCTAGATAGCTCCTATTATCCCTCGTTAATTGAAACCCCGATCATTTGTGATTCATAATTAAGGATTCCTTGGAGAGTTGCACCCGAACACATCTTTCTCATATTTGTTATCTCTTGGTTTTTGTTTATTGCTTAGTCTTAGTTGTTAATTTAGATTAAATTTTGCAAACCCGTGTTCGACTCTATAACACCATGACAACTCGTAGCTTTAGGGATCCTTGCTCGACTTAGTTCCTTTGGGTTCGATAACTTGATTGGGTCTTAAAAATACTTACTCGAAAAAGTTGCAATCACAATCCCTACATTTTTTTGCTTTTATCATGCACTATATTCCCCACTTGAGTTTATGTTGCATAATTATCTCTCCAGAATTAATGTATTTTGAATTTCGGATTTCATCACATGCATAGAGGTGGGGATTAAATCTTAAATGGTCCCATAACTTTGCACCTTTTTTGATTCAGTCCAATAACTATTTTTTAGAACAATTTAGTCTCATAACTTATTGAAGTACTCAATTTTCACCTCATAACTATTTTTTAGAATGATTTAGTTCCATAACTAATTGAATTGTTCAATTTTCATCCCATAATTATTTTTGGAATGATTTAGTCCCATGACTACTTCAAGTCCACTATGTTTACATATTTTACCAATTTAGTCCAAATTAGCCGGAAAATAGATTAAACGATGATGTTTTGATCACATGTTCGTCACGTGCGACCAGATTCCAGCGATCGTTGATGAGTTGACATTTTTTTTATCCACATGGCTTTGAAGTAGCATTTTTTGGCAATAAAAAATTCAAAAATTGCCAAAAATTTTATTTTATATTTTTGAATTTTTTTATTGCAAAAAATTGTCACGTCAGCGCCATGTGGATAGAAAAAAGTCAACTCATCAACGAGAGCCGGAATTTGGTTGCACGTGATTAAAATATCATCGTTTAATGTGTTTTCCGGCTAATTTGGACTAAATTGACAAAATATGTAAATATAGTGGACTAAAGTGGTAAACTAAATAATTAGAGGACCATTTTAATAAAGGTAAAAAGTTAGAGGACGAAAACGATTTAAATCCCCGGTGAAAATTAAGCAATTCAATTAGTTCTGGGACTAAATCGTTCCAAAAAATAGTTATGGGACTAAATCAAAAAAGGTTCAAAGTTATGGGATCATTTAAGATTTAATCCCCATAGAGGTGGATATGAATTTATATACGTGTCCACCGTTTATGTAGTATGTCAACTAATCAGTAACAATTCCACTATTATTTAATTAATAATTTTCTTTCATTCTATTCATATGTCAATTAATTGAGAAGAACCTCACTATTATTATTTTATCGAAAGTAGGACCTTATTATTATTTAATTAATTGACATACTATATAAGCAGTAAACACATAAATTAGTGTTCACACAAATCCGTTATGAATTTATCACTTTTTAAAGAAAAAGACATGTCAACACCAGCAACACAAAGAAACTAGACTAACCTCCATCAATTTCATTTTGTGTAATTTACCCTCAAAATTACGCTGGATCTAAGCCGTGGTGCACAAATGTAACATGTACTTCTTGCGTCTCATACTCGTTGTGACATTTACTGTTTGACACAAATTTTAATCTAAGAGTTGTTTAATAATATACGTTGTTTTTTATGGGGGTTGGGTAGTCTTTTCAACTTTAATAAGTTATTTAATAATATTAAATTTGGTTGGTGTGGAAAAGTAGTGACATATGGTGTAATATTGTAGAGTTTGAGGGGGATAGATAAAAGTGACAAAATTGTTTTATTATCATTTAAGGAAATGATGCAACGAGTACGAGACGGACCTTTTTGACAAATTTTACAATGAATATGGGACGGAGGGAATATAAAATAATAAAATCTCGCATAAACTAGTTTTACAGTACAATTAATTTATATTTTATAAATTTTTTAATAGTATTAGTTGTTTCATTAAAATCATTCATGATGCTACCCAAAATTATATTTTTCTACATTTGGTAATATTATTAGTAGTTATAAACAAGTGATAGATTCATTCTAACTTTACCACACCGTCTGACTACTCTCTAGAGCTGTTAGATTTTATTTTTTTTTAGTCTTTCGTATTGGGTCGAGGCTCACAATTGGTTTTGTGGATGACTTTCCTTATGTCGTTTCCTCTTGCCAATAAATTAAATTGCTACAACTTTTCGATTTTTTTATTAATTTAATAGTATCGATTTTTTTTATTAATTTAATAGTATCAATAATAAGTTATAACCCACTTTTAAAAGGCCGCTGTCCCTGTATGATTCAACTCTTGTTAACCAAGTATTGCCTTAAAATAATTTTTTTGTCAACCCAATCGAATTTGTAAGATTAAGGAAACAAATATCAACCAAGAAAACTGCACGTGCCAAATCGAAATAACATACTTGCTATTGAGTTTCTACACATTCTATCGAACACATATAACAGCTTATATAAAACAGTTTTACTATACAATAAATAAATTAATTTACATATGACTACACTCAACATTTAATCTTGTGAATCGATCCTTTGCACACGAGGATTCCTTTAACAGAACCATCAAAGATCGATGCAAGCTAAAATATTAAACTCTTTGGACTGTGTTCTCAATTCTATTTTTTTTAGAGGAACAATTTAATATGTATTAAGTTTTTTTTACAGATTTAAACTCAGAATATTGTTGTGGGTCAAAAATTCTGATACGTAAAAAGTTCGCATTTATAGAGAAATATGTAATTAATTTATTTTTATTAATTTTTATAATCGATGACCGACGGAGTAGTTGTTACTAATAATATTTCCATATAAAGTTATGTTGTGCGTAAGAGAAGAGAGATTAGGGGTATAATTGAACTTTTAGGTACATAACTAATTAGAAGGCCCAATATAGTAAGCCCAATTATATTATATATAGAAGGCCCAGTATAGTAAGCCCAATTATATTATATATTAGAAAGCCCAATTGAGTAAGACCAAGTATTATATCAATAGTTATAGATTTCATTAAAGTCATACAATTTTAAATTTTAGTATTATTTATTGTTTTATTGGTTTAATTTTATCAAGACAAACTTTGATATACCTAGACCTATCGTGTGTTATTATATTATTATATATTAGAAAGCCCAATTAAGTAAGAATATATTAGAAAGCCCAATTAAGTAAGACCAAGTATTCTATCAATATATAGTTATAGATTTCATTAACGTCATGCAATTTTAAATTTGATTACTGAATTATTTATTGTTTTATTGGTTTAATTTATCAAGACAAACTTTAGTATACCTAGACCTAGCGTGGGTTTGTTAGTTAAAGCTTCAATAGCTAGACTTCTTTATATAATTAAGTATTTCAGAATTAATCTTTTCCGTGTGCTTTGATATTATTGTATGATACCTCGTACGTCTAAAAAATATGTTTGTAATGTAAAAGCTCAACTGCCATCTCTATTGTGCGTGTTCTAAATAAAAAAAAAATTAAATTTATATGAATTCCAAAAAAGAAAAAAAAGAAAAAAAAAGTAACATGATAGTTGAACCAAATTGGAGATGTGTTGAAGGCAAGGAATATCTGCAAAAGCTGATGAGGCAAGAACGTGAGCGAGGCTCACTTCGAAGCAAAGCATTCTGCAGTTTTCTTAGGGTTTTTTTTGGCAAAAGTACGTAGTATATTGATAATATTTATTATAAAATTATGGGTTAATTGTAAATAAAATTATGAAATTTTGAGTTTTTATTAATTAATATATATATATATATATATATTAATTAATAAAAACTCAAAATTTCATAATTTTGTTTACAATTAACCCATAATTTTATAATAAACTCAAATATATATATATATATATATATATTTGCAATTTGATATATATGATTATTTTTCAGTCACAATTAGATGACATTGCTACCACACGAAATATGTTCACGTAGCTGCCAACAAATAAAATCTTTTAAAAAAAGTGAAAGTAGTCTTTTAAAATTATTTTTAAAATTTTTTGTGTATAAGTTATGTTAATATATATTTTTTTAAAAGAAGTAGTCACTTTCAGAAAAAAAAATAATATAATTTTATGTACAAGCATTTACGTGGATATTTATGTGGCATCTCCGACATCCACATCATTTACTTTTATTTTTTCTTCTCTCTCAATCACAATACATTCCTTAAGTTATGTGCCAAAAATAAGTAAGAAGCTTTTATTACATTTAAATATCATTATATGTATATATTTTGAATATATATTGATACGGATAAAAATGTCGGGCCCAACTGCACGTAGGGCCCAAGTACGACCAGCCCAATAGGGCCCAATGACGCTATGAGATACCCTAGATAAGGGGAGGAAGACCCGAGATGGGCCCGAGCCCAGATCGGCCGAAACCAGGCTACGAAGCCCTAAACCTACCTACAGGGGGGCCACGAGGCCCAGGCCTGTATGGAGAGGGGCCATGAGGCCCAAGCCCAACTACAGATAGGCCACGAGGATTACAACTGAATGCAGGCCGCGAGGCCCAAAACCCGACTGCAGGTGGGCCGCGAGGCCCAGGCGAGATTTGAAGAGTACGTGAGGGTTTTTTACTAAGCCCGTGGCGGTTATTTATCTGATAAGATCAAGAAACGCTGCAAGGAACGAGTAGTTGAGATAATTGAGGCCCAAGTCAAGGAATATCTCCTATATTCCCTCGTTGACTGAGTCTGACCTCCTTCCAGGGGGGGAATTCGTATATCTAATACAGATTTCTTGAGGAATAAGTTGTTTACACACGACATCATGGCAGAACGTGTGGGATAGTGCCTTGAAACCGTAATGACGGTTATTACTCTTAACTTACGTATAAATAAGACACTCCACAGGGAGGTAACGGTATCGAATCACTATCACTCTCACTTAGCTACCTTATACGTACTTTCTTGAGTATTTTCCGGTGATCTGACTTGAGCGTCGGAGTGCCTACGCCGGAGAACCCTCCGGCGTATTTTGCAGGTACGTTTGTTCGAGGGAAGCTAAGGATCTCAAGTGCGTAAAGGCTTCACCCCCGTGAACCCAGGTGGGGAAATAGGCCCAGGTCAGTTTTTACGCATCAATTGGCGCCGTCTGTGGGAAAGGAAGAGCTGAGACGTGAGTTTCAACTTCTTTTCTTTTCTAATTATCTAAAAGAAGGACATCATGACGGGTGAACATCCACCCATGAGACCGATTGCACTAGTACCAGCTGGTGGAAGGATTACCCCCACAAACCCAAGGCCGAGCGAAGCTGCGCCACCCCCCGGCCCTCCGGTGGCCACGCCCAACACTGGGGGACCGTCAGTGGTTACAGTGGCACAAGGTGAGAACTCAACTCCTGGCCAGCGCCATCCAGGAGTAAGAGCTGCTGTTAGAGAGGAAGGAGGGAATATGCCTTCCTCTTCTTCTGCAATACCAGAAGGAATACCTATGGTAGGAATCCCCGGTGCGGCTAATACTCCAGCCAGGGGGATACCTCAGAGAATCCCAGAACCAGCTGCCTCTATCGCGCTAACCCGGGAGCAGCTGGATGACATGATAGCTCGAGCTGTTGCCAGGGCAATGGCTGGAGAAGGAGGACCTCCACCTGTAGGGAGGACGGGAGAACTAGGACCAGGGAACCTGCCTGCTCGACCTCAACCAGGAGGGAGCAGGCATGACGAGCATCAAGAGGAGAGAAGGAGAGAAGTGGAGTCCAGGAACTAGGAAGAGGCCCTGGGAGCCGAAGGAGTCCAAGAGAGAAGGTCAGCAGTCCCTCGGCTGAGAGAGGCCGATCCGGAGGAAGCTGCACGGGGGAAGGAGACAGCCCCGCTGCAGCGAGGAAGTAAGATCGAGGACCAAGAAGAGGGAACAGGAGAAACCCAGTCTGAGGCCATGAAAGATCAAATCAGATCCTTGAGGAAGCAAATGGATAGCATGAAGCATCAGATGGAAAATCGGGTTAGTATGCCTCGACCCGTGACAGGTTTCCAATTTACTGAAAATATCTTACAAGATGAATTGCCTAGCAATTTTAAGCCTCTTAATTATGAATATGATGGTACGACTGACCCCTATGATCATTTGGTGAGATTTGAAAATTCGGCCCTCCTCCATCGATATGGGGAGGGTGTGAAGTGCAGAGTCTTTCTTACTACTCTATCTAAGGCAGCCCAGCAGTGGTTCAGCCAGCTAGAACCCAATTCCATCAACTCCTTTGAACAGTTTGGGGAGCTCTTCTTACACCAATTTACTAGTGCAAGGAGGCAACCCAGAGCTACGCTGACATTGTTTAACATGAAGCAAGGGGAGAATGAAAGCCTAAGAGCCTTCATGAAAAGGTTCAATCAGGCGGCACTAGAGGTTCCAACCGCCACCCCAGAGGTAAAAATTAATGTTTTCACTAGTAACCTCCGAGATGGAGACTTGTTTTCCTCCCTAGCTAAGAAGCCAGTCCAGACGTTCGACGAACTGCTAAGGAGGGCGGAGAAGTACGTCACATTGGAGGAGGTAAGAAAGGCGAAGAGAGCCGAGGTCAAACCAAGTGGACCTGAAAAGAGGAAGGAATCATCAAAGAAAAGCTCAACGGCAGAACCTGAGAAAGCCGCAAAATCTGGACCTCACTCCAGGTTCGACAAGTATACCCCCCTGAAGCTTGAGCCAGCAGAATTACTGGAAGTGGCATCCGACCATCCGGAAATGAAGTTTCCATGGACACGGTCCAGGGGGCCTAAAAAACCTAAGTCAGATAAGTTTTGTCGTTTCCACAATGAATATGGACATGACACTAACAATTGTTTTCACTTACGTGATGAGATTGAGAGGATGATCCAAGCGGGACATCTTAAAGAATTTGTTTACAGAGATCGAGTTAGCTCCAGGGGTCAAAAAAGAAAGGAAGCTGATGATAAAGCTGAGGAGAAAGGAAGGATGATCGAAGGGAGGCAGGAGGAGAGACCCTCCCAGAAGAGAGGACTTATCCAGATGATAGTCGGAAGCCCAGCTGAGGGAGACTCCTTCCGCGCTAGAAAAGCTGGAGAGAGGACCCTCCGGAGAGAGGTAGGAGAAATGTCCAGAAAGGTGGATCACAAGGAAGCTGCCCATACACCTCGGATTCATTTTGGCCCAGAGGATGGAAGCTTAAGGAAGGAGGACCACAGTGATGCACTGGTCATCACAACATATGTGGCGGGATATACGGTAGCCCGGATCTTCGTAGATACAGGGAGCTCCGCAGACATCATCTTCCTGTAATGTTTCAAGAAGATGAATTTGAATATAGAAATGCAACCAGTGGATACGGAGTTGTACGGATTCACTGGGGGAGCAGTACACCCTCTGGGCCAGGTAACCCTCCTGGTGGGGCTAGGTGAAGCTCCACGGAGGAGGGTAGTTATGGCAAATTTTTTTATTGTGGATGTACCTTCATCCTATAACATGATTTTTGGTAGACCATTGTTGAACCTATTTCAGGTGGTTATATCAACTTATCACATGAAACTCAAGTTTCCAGTGAATGATGAGGTGGGTGAAGTAGCTGGAGATCAGCTGCAATCTAGAAAATGCTACGTGGAAGCAGTGAAGATAGCCGATAAAGAGCTACATCGCAGCCTGAAAAGAGACAAAGAGGTAGGCCGAGAATCCAAGAGGTGCAAGATTTCCGAAGAAGTCGATCCTCCAAAGATGGAAGCTGAAGGAGAGCTGATGATGGTGGAGTTGTATCCCGAAAAGAAGGGATACACAACAAAGATTGGAGCCCAGCTGGAGCCAGAGTTGGAGAAGGACTTAATAGCAGCTCTGCGAAGAAATGCGGACGTTTTTGCTTTTTCTTCCTCTGATATGACAGGTATCCCCGAGGAGGTAGCAATGCATCACCTGAACGTGGATCCTAAAGCAAAACCAGTAAGACAGAAATTAAGGGTCTTCGGACCAGAGAAAGATGCCATTACGAAGGAGGAAGTAGAAAAGCTGCTGGAGGCAGGACACGTCAAGCGAATACAATTTCCCACCTGGCTGTCTAATGCTGTGTTGGTGGCAAAACCAGGGGGAAATGGAGAATGTGCATAGATTTTCGAGACCTGAACAAGGCTTGTCCGAAGGATCATTATCCCTTGCCTAGGATTGACCAGATGGTTGACTCTACATCGGGATTTGAGCTGCTAAGTATGATGGATGCCTATCAAGGCTACCATCAAATACAAATTTTTCCTCCAGACATCCCCAAGGTTAGTTTCATCATTGCTAGTGGAACTTTCTGTTATATTAGAATGCCCTTTGGGTTGAAGAATGCAGGAGCTACCTACCAGAGAATGGTGGATAAAATGTTCCGAGACCAGCTAGGGAGGAACATGGAGGTCTACGTTGATGATATGCTCGTGAAGAGCGTGGAGGCTGGAAAACATGTGGCAGACCTGGAGGAAGCTTTCTCAGTGCTCAGGAGGAATGGCATGAAGCTGAATCCAGCAAAGTGTTCTTTTGGAGTGAGATCCGGGTAATTCCTCGGATATATGGTGACCCAGCGGGGAATCGAGGTTAACCCTGCTAAAGTGAAAGCCGTGCTTGATATGCAACCCCCCACCAATATCAAGGAGCTGCAGAGACTGAATGGGAGAATTACAGCTCTGAGCAGATTCATAGCCAGATCTGCGGAGAGGAGTCATCCCTTCTTTAAAATCTTGAGGAAGGGATCTAAGTTCGAGTGGAATGAGCAATGTCAGCAGGCGTTCGAAGAGCTTATACATTGACGAAGCCTATACCAGGGGAGACGCTTTACCTCTACCTCTCTGTAGGTGGGGTCTCACTCAGCGACGTGCTGGTGAGGGAGGAGGGGTCAACCCAGAAACACATTTACTATGTTAGTAAGCTCATACAGGGAGTTGAAGTGAGATATTCGGAGATAGAAAAAGCAGCCCTGACTATAATGGTCACTGCACGGAGGTTACGGCCTTATTTTCTGTCACATAAGGTCATTGTTCGGACTAACTACCTTCTGAAACAGGTGATAGGGAGAGCTGATCTTTCACGGAGGATGGTCAAGTGGGCCGTCGAACTGGGAGAATATGATGTGGATTTTGAGCCACGGAGGACCATAAAAGCACAAGCCCTCTCTGACTTCATCCAGGAGGGTACACGTGCGCAGGAGGAAGGAGAATGGAAGGTATATGTTGACGGCTCTGTGTCTATGCAGGGTTGTGGAGCTGGGATCGTGATCATTGATCCAGAGGGCCAGGAAACACAAGTGGCAGTGAGGTTTGAATTCATCACCTCCAACAACGGAGCTGAGTATGAGGCTCTGATTCGAGGAATGGAGATGGCTGCAGACCTGGGAGCAGGTCGGGTGGTTATACATTCAGATTCCCAACTTGTAACCCAACAGATTACAGGGGGGTATGAGGCCAAAGATGAGAAGATGATAGCCTACCTTCAGCGGGTAGCCGAGCTGCAGGGAAGGTTCAGCTCCTTTGAGGTCCGGCAGATACCTCGAGAGGAAAACTCTAGAGTGGATAGCCTTTCAAAGCTTGCGAGTTCAGCAACACTACCAGGAGGGGGGAAGATCACCTTGGTGACTGCAGAAGCTGAATCAACAAATCCCTCGGTAGGGGTCATCGGAGCCGAAGATGATTGGAGAACCAGTATATATCGAGTGTTGCAGAACCCGGAGAGCTGCCCAGATAAAAGGAAAGCTCAGAATTGGAAAATCCGATACACGATGATCGGAGACAAGATGTATCGGCGGTCCTACACGCAGCCTTACTTGAGATGTTTATCCCCTCAAGAAGGGAGGTACGTAATTAAGGATATACATGAGGGTTGTTGTGCTGACCATGCAGGAGCTCGGACAATAGTCCGGAAAGCCTTGAGGGCTGGGTACTTCTGGCCTACCATGACCCAGGATGCCAAGAGCTGGGTGAAGAAGTGCGAGAAATGTCAGAAGCATGGCCGCCTCATTCACCTCCCTGCGGAGGAGATGGGTACCATGCACTCTCCATGTCCCTTTGCGAAGTGGGGGATGGACCTAGTGGGCCCATTCCCAATTGCAGTGGGCCAACGGAAGTTTCTATTGGTGGCAGTAGACTACTTCAGCAAGAGGGTCGAAGTTGTGCCTCTAGCGAGGATAGAAGAAGGTAACATAATCAAGTTTTTGTGGAGATATATTTGCTGCAGGTTTGATATACCCGGGTTCCTGGTATCGGATAATGGAACCCAGTTTATGGGGAACATGGTACGGGAATGGTGTGACAACCTGAAAATTGTCCAGAGGTTCACATCGGTGGCGCACCCCCAAGCCAACGGTCAAGTGGAAGTCACCAACAGAACTATTGTGAACGGGATACGTGCCCGACTGGACAAAGCTGGAGGGAGGTGGGTCGATGAGCTGGAGTCAGTTTTGTGGGCTTATCGGACCACCCCCAGGGAGCCAACGGAGGAGTCCCCCTTCTACCTAGTATATGGGGCAGCCGCAGTTATACCTGCAGAGGTGGGGATGGAGACACATCGTTTAGCCCACTTCCAGGAAGGTAGAAATGAAGAATTAATGAGAGAGAATCTAGACATGCTAGAAGAGGAGCGCGAGCTCGCCCACCTGAAAAATGAGAAGTATAATGTTGGTCCCGAATATTTGAGTTGATTGAGAAAACAGATATCAGCCTTCTAGGCAAAAATCTAGAAGGGGGGGGGGTTGAATAGATTTTTCAGATTTTACAAATCTTCAAAATTAATTCAAACTTATCAGATTAACACAGCGGAATTCAGATTAGGACTCAACTCTTAATAGATCAAAAGCAACACTGATATTTAGATTTTAACTTTAGAATCTGAAATTTTGTCTTGAATGATAAGCAGTAAATCAAACAGTAAAGTAAATGGAAAGCAGTAAAGAACACCAGATTTTTGTAGTGGTTCGGATTAGAACAATCCTACATCCACTCTCCTTCTCCAAGCCTGGAAAAGGGTCTCCACTACTTTCTTACTTTCTTACTTGCTTACAATCTTCTTTACAACTTTTAATCTCGAACTCAATCTTCAATCTAGCCACAACAATCTTCTGACTCTACTTTCAAAGAACTAAGAAGATACAGTGAAGAATGAAGATTTACAATGAAAAAGTGTTCTAAAAACACTTGGAAAATATTTGTGTGAAAAACTTTTTCGTGCTTTTTGGTAAAGATCAGTGAATTTTCTTGAATGTGTTTAGTGCTGAATACTCTCTCTTGTATCTGTAAAATGAAGTGCCTAGTCCTATTTATAAGAGTGAAAAACAGTTAGTTTGTTATAACAAACTAAAACCGTTTAACAAACTTATTCTTGAAAACTGCTTGTCCTCAGCTGATTCTGCCTTTAGTTGTCTGCAGCTGACTTGGTGAAGATTAGCCTTTCTTATTCTACTCAGCTTGTCTTGACCTAGTCTGAGCTCTTGATGATCGTCTCCTGCAGATGACTTTCTAAACTCGTCTTCAGATGACCTTCTAAGTTTGACCTCAGCTGATTCTCTACCTCAGCTGATTTTCTACCTCAGCTGATTTCTGGAAATAGCAGACCATCTGATTCAGATCACGTTTGCTCCTCGTCTGATTTTGCTTTAACTCATCAAATCTTCAAGTCTGATCTAACAATTTCCCCCTTTTTGATGAAGTTAAAACCTATAAGAAAGAGACAAACTCACAGCTGATGTTAATCAAGGTTATCCAGGGAAAATAGGTAAGCATAATCAAGTATATGAGCACTTAGTACATAGTTAATTCACAAAGAAGCACTTAATGATTTTATGAATTCTTAAGACTTAAATAGAAAATTAGAAATTTGAGAAGTTTAAGTCTTAGGATTAAAAATTTTTTGAAAAGTTTAAGTCTTAGGACTTAGAAAATTTTTGAAAAGCTATTCTGAGTCTGAAGTTTCTTCAGATGATTTTTACTTAGTTAAAATTTTTAAGGAATTTCTTAAGGTATTATAGAAAGCTTAAAAAACATAAGTAAAATCATAAGTAAATTCAGATAAAGACATGTATATTCATCAGATAAGCATAAAAAATTACAAGGAATACAGATTAGAAAAATAAAAGATAAGGAAAAGAAAATCCTGTTCTAATCTGTTCCCCATTGGTTGGCCTTGGGAACCTTTAACCAGTTGAAAACCCTTGCTCTTAGCTTTTTCAGTTCATCTTCATCTGTGAGCAAGGACTCTTTCTCAGCTTTGGTTACCACGGTTCGGACTCAATCCATGTCAGGGGTGCCATCTGCATTAAGCTTGGGGTTGACTGGCTCGAAGGCAGGTGCGATCAGATCGCAGTTGAATACTTTGCTTGCCTCTTCGATCAGTCGTCCATAAAGATCAGCATCCTCCTTTTCCATCCATTGATGCCATTGCAAGTCCTCGTCTGCAGCGCCGGTAGGAGATGCCTTCAGAATGTACCAGTAGTACATCCACTTAGCATCCAGGCCTTTACTCCTATATTCGTCTGCCAGACGACCAGCAACCATCCTTGGAGGAGCTGTGGTTCGGTGGAAAGGGCGAAAATCTTCTTCATCTGTTGCCTTAGAGACCCATTTTCGTGTGTCCCTGTCCCACTTTACCTCAGCCAGGCCCAACTTCTTCAGCCTTTTCTTTTCTCTCTTCTCAAAAATCTCCTTCTCGGCTTTGATCCTCTTGATCTGTTCTTCTTAGAGATTTGAGAAGTCAGGCTCCCTTTTTCGTTTCTCAACCGAAGGTGATTTGATAGTTATAGACTTGGCTGGAGCAGCTTCGATCACCTTGGCTTTCCCTTTACCTTTACTGGCCTCAGCTGGTTTTTCAGAGTCTTTCAATTTGGCCACCAGCTGAGCAGTCTTGTCCTCCTCTTCCTTCTTCTTCCTTTCCTCATCCTCCCTCAGGGCATCTTCCAGTTGACTTACCCTCAGTTGGAGAGCAGCCAGCTCATCGGTTTTCAGTCTTAGATCCTCCTTGGCTGCTTCCAAATCAACTGCACTGGCCTTAGAGCCGACCTCATTCCTGGTCTCTTGAACAGCAGCTGTGAGGGCTTGTCCTTTCTCCTGGAATTCCCTTTCCCCCTTTTTGACTTCATCAGACAGGGCAGTAATTTTCAGCTCCAGATCCTTGCACTTTACCCTGAAGTCTGATTTGTCAATAGCAAGCTCATTCACCACTATCTGATTGTAGTCCATAACCTCCTTCTTCAGCTCCTTCATCTCATTCTCCAGAATAGTCACCTTATCAGTCAAGACTGTATTAGTCATTGAGGTCATCTTATTGACAAGATTTTCCTCGACTTCTTTCATCATCGCCTGGGTGACTGTTTTGACTATACGCTTAGTCTTCTTCTCCATTTTCTTCGTCAGGGCAAATTTTATCTCTTTCTTCAGATGGGATAAGACAGAGGAGAAGACTAGGGAAGGGCTTAATGAACTGTCATCCTCCTCAGATGAGGATTCAGACGAAGAAGTGGAGATAAGGGGTTCAGCTTGGGTAAGGGGAGGAGATGGAGATTGGATGTGTATGTCGGAGAATATATCAAAGGTGGAGGAAGGTAAGTCTGGTGGAGTGGAAGTTGGTGGAGGTGGGATTTCTGGTGGGGCAGATGAGGGTGGTGGTGGGATTTCAGATGGGATGGGTGTAGAGGTGGGTTCTGTTGGACTGATTATTTGGGGCAACTGTGGCTGTTGAAGAGGCTCCGAGGTGCCAGCCGGGCACACCTCTTCATTGCCAGTTTGGAGAGATGAGGTGATAGGCTGAGACAGAGGCTCTGAAGTGCCAGCCTGATGCACTTCGTCATCGCCAGGTGCGAAAGACATGGATGGAGAGGAAGATAAGCTTACATTTTCTGGGATTGGAGGGAGAGCAGCTTCCTTGATTGGTGAGGGAGGGACCTCAATCTGGCCAACCTCGGCTGCTATTTGGAGGATTGGTATCTCCTCTGGAAGTAGAGATAGAGGATCTACTTGAGGTTCAGCACTTCCAGAGGACCCAGAAACAACAGACCTTGAGCGAGGCCTTTGCTGGAGACGAGGTTGATCTTCTTCATCAGTCTCCTCGTCTGAAGGCAGACTCGGTGCAGCTGCGGCTGGAGGCTTTTCAGATGCTTTTACCAGCCGTCTCCTCGACCTCCTCGGAGGTGATTGCACCACTGCCACTGGCTCCATAGTTGTAACATCCACAGCTGTCTCCTCCGCCACCTCCTCCGGTGCATCAGCCTGAGGTTCTGCAGCCAGCCTACTTGCCTCCTCGGCTGCTGCAGCTCTCCTCTGATCCTTTGCCGTGTCTGATTCATCGTCCGAATCTGGCAATTCATCAATGGACTTGTCCTTTGACAATATTCCCTTCTGCTTGGAATAAGTCTTAGTCCCCACCCTCCAGTTAAAGGTCCTGTTCAGTCCTTCAATAAGAACGGTGATCTTATTGAACAGACTAACAGTCGACTTGACATTCCATCCTTCACCCGCCGATCTGAACACCAACCGGTTCTTCTCTTCTCTAAGTCTGTGGATTAACAGACCCACCCAGTCTACTGAGACACCATCTAGGATGGCTCTCATTACACATAGCCTGGGCTTAGTTAATCCATCGTGGGAGCTCTGATCTCCCAGGACAGACTTGGTGACCACTGTCATTAATAAACGGTACTTTCTTCTGAGGAGATTTCTCTTCAAATCCTTCCTCACTCCTTTGCATGATGTTCTGGCCATCAGATCAAACGATTCTTCCCAATCGTCCTCCTTATATGTCAATGGGTTCACTCCTTCCATTGACGTTTCAAATATGCTGGAGACGTTCTCCCTAGTGTACTCCAGTACTGCACCATCTACTCTGGTTTTGAAACCATCAGAAGTGTCTTCCATATTAACGAGGAATTCAGCTCCCAGCAGGTCTGCTGTCTTGTTCTGAGGAGATTTCTTTGAAAGAAACCCTTTCAATCGAGACGCCTACAGTAAACGTAGAATCTCCCGCGATTCTCTGTCCTTTGTGGTGTCGAAATCTACGTACATCTCGGCGCGAAGTTTGGTTTTAAAAATCTCTTCGTTCATCTTGAACCGAGAAGTATTTGTAGTGACATAGGTAGGTGATTAGGGTAAAATTGCATATGATTTTAGGGCTTTATTATCTTGATTTGATGATGATTTATGGCTTAATTCATAATTAATTGGTCCAATTGCATTTAATTGTTGGATTTAGTGTTTTGAGTTGAAATTGCAGGTTTTAGGCCAACTTTGAGTGCAAATTGAGGTATGTTAACATTGTCAAATCAAGTGATAAATTATATGATTAGAAAGAGGGCCGAGAGAGCTTCGCAACGCAAAAAGAATGAGGTCATTCGGAGTTCGTATGAAGGAGATACGGTCGAACGAAGGAGACGGCGAAAAACAAACTGTTACACCCAGAATCGCATGCACCCTTCGGATTAGGAAATACACCCACCAGCTGCACCCATGAAATTGATTAGTACACCCATATCGAGTTTTTTAAAAAGGCAGCGCATCAGTGCGTGAAAGAGGGGCAGTTTTTTTAGAGTTTCATTTTTAGGGCTTTTTCTCTTTCTTTCTAAACACACATTCACACATAGATTAGGTGTTTTTCAATTTCAATTTCTTGTTCTTGATTTTCTTTTCAATTTCTTGTTCTTGATTTTCTTTCAATTTCTTGCAAATTAGGGTTAGATTTTAATTCAATCAAAGGTATTCTACACATTCAAGGTGACATCAAACCTTATTTTTTTAATTAATAGTGGATTCTTTCTCAATTATTATGCTTTCTTCCTTCCCAATTCTTTCAATTTTCATGGGTTTTCTTGAATTCATGATGATTGACTAATTTCCTTTTGTGTTTGGGTGTGATGATCCTTGGGTGAATTAATTTTGATGATCATGTGATTGGGTGTTTCAATTGTAGAGGTGAATAATTATTCTATTGTGATTTGCATGATTCAATTGCTAGATTAGGTCTTGATCCTTTGTTAATTGATTTAATTTGCGCAAAGAGATTTGGTTTATTAAATTGATTCCTAGGTGTTAGGCTTAGTTTCGTGATTGAAGTTAATATTGGGTTAACGCAAGGAGACTTGGTTAATTTTCATTAGAACCTACATTAGAATACGTTAATTGCTTGAATCTATTTCTTGTGATTAAGTGAGGAGACTTAGGGTGTCGTCTCTAAACTATCTTACGTTTTCTTTGATATATTAAACCTAGGCTTATCCAGTACGGTTGATATGTGATTCTTGGCTAGATAGCTCCTATTATCCCTCGTTAATTGAAATCCCGATCATGTGTGATTCGAAATTAAGGATTCCTTGGAGAGTTGCACCCGAACACATCTTTCTCATATTTGTTATTTCTTGGTTTTTGTTTATTGCTTAGTCTTAGTTGTTAATTTAGATTAAATTTTGCAAAACCCGTGACCGATTCTATAATACCATGACAACTCATAGCTTTAGGGATCCTAGCTCGACATAGTTCCTTTGGGTTCGATAACTTGATTGGGTCTTAAAAATACTTACACGAAAAAGCTACAATCAAAATGGCGCCGTTGCCGGGGAACTAATTAGAGTGCTAATAGAGACTTAGAGTTTGTTGAGTGGTGTTAGTAGAGTCATTTTTTTATTCTCTTTATTTTTGTTTTGGTTTGTTGTTTTCTGGGAGTTTGATACTTGCTCTTTTTGTAGCCTTCGAAAGATGCAAGGAAGAGCTTAATTGCAAAGATGGAGGGATATGACCAATACTCTTGGAATCCATACTATTATCAGAATAGTATGGGATATCCTCCATACTATGAAGGGTATGGCTATGATAATGGGGGAAGATATGAGTACGGATATCAAATTCCACAACCTTCTTCTCATTATCAAGATTGGAGAATCCATGAGGTGAGATTTCTCTTGAAGGAGTTGCTTGAGATATTGCTGAAGAAGATTGAGGAAGATGACTCAAGATTTGAAGAAATAATCTCCGTCTATGATCGCATCTATAATTTTATGAAAAAAGTTGATGTATTGATAGATGATCACATGGAGATCACCAAAGTTCAGTTTGATGCTCTACTAAGTCATTTCGACTCTTTCTCACTTGAAGTCAAGCACATAATCATCATGGAGAACCAGCAAGAAGAAGAGGGTCCAAGCATGGAGGATGAAAGAGAAGATTTCCTTGTCAAAAGTGATGAAGAGGAGTGTCAAGTGATTGACATGAGCAAAAGTGAAGAAGAAAATCTAGAAGCACCAAATGAGGAATTGAAGAACGAAATGAGCATTTCTAAACCTCTTGACTCTTCAATTTATACTTTAATTGAAACTGATGCTTCTATTGATTTTATTTTACCTCTTGTGCATTTTGACTATAGGAAGGAATTGAAGAAGTGCTTGGGCATCCTCGGAAGAAAGGAATGGAAAAGGAGGTTGGTGAGAAAGAAAGGAGGACAACCATCAATAAAGTGCAAGGATATGGATGATGGGTCTCTCCTACATATTGGCCTCCATGATTTCGAAGCGCAAAGGATGAGATACAATGGGAAGGAGGACCAATATCCGTGGCCTTTCCGATAGGGGAGTATGAACTCATTGAGTTCAGTCCGGCATAGGACAATAAAAATAGCGCTGGATGGGAGGCAACCCATCATTTACTTGCTTTCTTTTATTTTCGTTTTTTTTTTTTTTTTTTTTTGCTTTCAATAAGTGTGTTGTGTGTTGTTTTTCAGGAAGGTGAGGTTTACAAGCTTGAAGGAGAGCGGATACTTGAGGACCGTTAGGTACAGCACCTTCTTCAGACTTGGACTTGTCTAAGTTTGGGGGAGGTGTGTCTCTTTTTGTGCTTTCGTTTCTTAGTAGTAGGTAGTTGTGTGCAACTCAACTAGCTAACTATCTTACCAAACTTTTAATTGCTTAGCAATGAAAAAGTTTGGGGGGGTGTGTTAGTTTAGCGATTTTCGTTGCACCAACTTGCCTCTCATTAGCATGAGGAAATTTTGTGAGAATTTGGAGCTTATTAGTGGATTTATTGCATATCTTTGAGTTATCTTTTTGGATGTGTATTTTGTGATGGGAAATTGAGTAAGGTGATCTTGATTGTGGACTTGTCGTGTGCTTAATTGGTGATCTTGTGGTTGGAATTGGATGATGAGTTGAGTTAGAGGGTGATTTAGTCATTGTAATATGTGTTTGTGTATAAACTTTGCTTAGGAGAGCATTTTGTCTACCTTGATAACCTTGTGAGATTTGAGCCTTGACTTGCATAATTTTAAGTCTTGTTTCTTTGATGTGTGTATCAATCATGCTTGTGTGCTCTAGAACTTGCCACTTGTCTTAATTAGAAGCTACTTAGGTGTGAAGTCTTGGAATGTGATACAAGGCCATCTTTGAATTGATTTAGTCACTTGGCCAAATTTATCCTACCAAATGATATTATTCCGTAGTTAGCCAATTTGAGCCTATTTAGACTTATTTCTTTGGCAAACCTACAAATTTAGTCTTTTATCTTTTATGAGCCTAATTGTCCCAAATAATTAGTGGAGCGCAATGCTTTTAAAGAGGTTAATTTGTGCTTTGAAAGAAGAGTGGTGGGAAAAATTTGAGTTGTGAAATGAGAAGAGAAAAGATGAGAAAAAAATTGTGCACTTAAAAAAAGAGATGTGATTTGAAAAGAAAAGAAGAAGAAAATCTCTTGTGCATATTGAGGTTGATTGATTGGAAAAGAGAAAAAGGGTTCTATGATTATTGAGTGAGAAGAATGAATTGGAAAAAATGAGTAAATTATGTGAGTTGAGTATTGTGGGTGCAACCCGTACAATTGCACTTTCTCTTGAGAGTAAGAGATGTTCCTAGGCGTCTTGACCTCTCGCTCCACTAGTTTACGAGTCACTTATCCAAATCTTCCACCCTCACCAAAGAGCCTACATTACAACCGAATATAAAGACCTTGTTGATTCCTTGATTGATCACTTTTGTGTGGTAGAAAATGTAGACTTGTGGCAAGCCTATGGTAGTGCACTTGTTTGATTTGATTTATTGAGAGTATACATGTCTTATACACTTTTGAGTGATGAGTGAAACACATATCTTGTAAGCATTGGTGGACAATTTGTTCGATTTTGCTATTGTTGAAGCACAACGCATATGAAGGTGATTAGTTGCTTTTTGGCTTGATGATTCATTTGAGGAAGATTGCTTGATTGCATGATTGTGTTGATAAGTCCATGTATTGAGTGAGTCTATGCAGTTTTCTCCCGTGTTCTTTAATTTTGTTGCTCGGGACGAGCAACATCTTAAGTTTGGGGGAATTTGATTAGGGTAAAATTGCATATGATTTTAGGGCTTTATTATCTTGATTTGATGATGATTTATGGCTTAATTCATAATTAATTGCTTAGTACACCCCTATCGAGTTTTTTAAAAAGGCAGCGCATCAGTGCGTGAAAGAGGGGCAGTTTTTTTAGAGTTTCATTTTTAGGGCTTTTTCTCTTTCTTTCTAAACACACATTCACACATAGATTAGGTGTTTTTCAATTTCAATTTCTTGTTCTTGATTTTCTTTTCAATTTCTTGTTCTTGATTTTCTTTCAATTTCTTGCAAATTAGGGTTAGATTTTAATTCAATCAAAGGTATTCTACACATTCAAGGTGACATCAAACCTTATTTTTTTAATTAATAGTGGATTCTTTCTCAATTATTATGCTTTCTTCCTTCCCAATTCTTTCAATTTTCATGGGTTTTCTTGAATTCATGATGATTGACTAATTTCCTTTTGTGTTTGGGTGTGATGATCCTTGGGTGAATTAATTTTGATGATCATGTGATTGGGTGTTTCAATTGTAGAGGTGAATAATTATTCTATTGTGATTTGCATGATTCAATTGCTAGATTAGGTCTTGATCCTTTGTTAATTGATTTAATTTGCGCAAAGAGATTTGGTTTATTAAATTGATTCCTAGGTGTTAGGCTTAGTTTCGTGATTGAAGTTAATATTGGGTTAACGCAAGGAGACTTGGTTAATTTTCATTAGAACCTACATTAGAATACGTTAATTGCTTGAATCTATTTCTTGTGATTAAGTGAGGAGACTTAGGGGTGTCGTCTCTAAACTATCTTACGTTTTCTTTGATATATTAAACCTAGGCTTATCCAGTACGGTTGATATGTGATTCTTGGCTAGATAGCTCCTATTATCCCTCGTTAATTGAAATCCCGATCATGTGTGATTCGAAATTAAGGATTCCTTGGAGAGTTGCACCCGAACACATCTTTCTCATATTTGTTATTTCTTGGTTTTTGTTTATTGCTTAGTCTTAGTTGTTAATTTAGATTAAATTTTGCAAAACCCGTGACCGATTCTATAATACCATGACAACTCATAGCTTTAGGGATCCTAGCTCGACATAGTTCCTTTGGGTTCGATAACTTGATTGGGTCTTAAAAATACTTACACGAAAAAGCTACAATCAGTAGGTTTGTGGATTTTGGTGGTTTTGGAAGATGAATCCATTTAGATAGTTTGAAGGTTTTCAGGAAAGGATAGTTTAGAGTTGGAAAAATTTGAGAAGTGATTTTAGAAAAATGGCTAAGGCTGGGTTTTTAAAAGGAATGAGAGAGAGGGAAAATCGGAAATCAATTTTTAGCCGTTGATTTAAAAGGCGCGTGGAGAAAATATCAACGGATTCGCCGAAAAACCGTTTCAGATTCAGGCGCGTGGTGTATACGCGTCTTGAACTGTGTTAAAAATTATTGTAGATGCCTACGGATTTGACCTTTACTAGGTTACTTTATGCAGAGGTAATTAGTACCTATGACGTGAGCCAATAGATATCTTTCTTTGCATAAAGGTTTCCTATATCAGACTGGTTTTATCAGACTCGGTTAAAAACAACCTCGTCTTATATTTTGAAAACATTCCTAGTCTGATTTTCAAAAACTCATCTGAAGAATTTTGAAAAAGATAGTTTTGAGAAAATATTTTCAAGGTAATAAAGATATGATCAGATGGGGTTTGTAGCAAGATTAGAACATAAGGCTGATCTAACAATGTTGAAGTACCTGTATCTGCAAATAAACTTCAAGAAACCTATTAGTAGCCAAGGTAGATCAGATAAGGCATACATACTCATCTGATAAAATCAAGTGCAGATGATTATTATGTTCTTATCTGATTTACCTTATGTCAGATAAGTAATTATCATGTCAGATAAGATCAATATGACAATGCCTTGATTCTTGATTCCTAGTAGGAGATCAATGATATCAGCTACCTGATTGTCCTTTGACACATACCTAGTCTGATAATTCTTTCTAGACATAGATAAAAGAAGCAAGAAATAAAGAAAGACAACTAAAATGCAATCAGATAATTATAAATCAGTCATGGATGCATCAAGTAATCCTAATTCTAAACATAGCTCCTTAAATCTATTTTCAGCTAAGGGTTTAGTGAGTAGGTCTGCTCTTTGTAATTCAGTGGCAATCTTTTCAATTCTAATATCACTCTTTTTTACATGGTCTCTGATGAAATGGTGTCTGATGTCTATATGCTTGCATCTTGAATGTAAAACAGGGTTATAAGTCATAGCTATTGCACTATTACTATCACAGAAGATAGGAACAGGTGAGGTGAAAATATTATAATCCCTTAATTGCTGACTAATCCAAAGAAGTTGAGAGCAACAACTTCCAGCTGCCATGTATTCAGCTTCGGTTGTGGAGGTAGCAACAGATGTCTGTTTCTTAGATAACCAAGAAATCAGCTTGTTTCCTAAGAATTGACAAGTTCCAGAGGTGGACTTCCTGTCTATCTTACAACCTCCAAAATCCGAGTCTGAATATCCAGAAAGCTCGAAGTTGTCATCAGCTGGGTACCACAACCCCACTTGCAAAGTCCCTTTGAGATATTTAAGGATTTTCTTAGCAGATTCCAAATGAGTTTTCTTGGGATTTGACTGAAATCTTGCACATACCCCAACTGCAAAGGCTATGTCTGGCCTACTAGCAGTGAGATAGAGGAGAGATCCAATCAATCCACGATACTCCGTTGCATCCGTGGGTATCCCCTGCTCATCTGAATCCATAGAGAAATTAGTTGTCATAGGAATTTTAACTTCTCTACTAGTAGTCATCCCAAATTTCTCAATCAGGTCCTTAGCATACTTAGTCTGATGTATAAATATGCCCTTACTCGTCTGTTTAATCTGCAATCCTAGGAAATATGTTAATTCACCCATCATTGACATTTCAAACCTGTTTTTCATAAGAATACTAAACTCTTCACATAATTTCAGATTAGGTGAACCAAAAATGATGTCATCTACATAAATTTGAACAAGTAAAATGTTGCCATCTACTTCTTTTCTAAATAAAGTTCTATCAATCTTGCCTTTTGAAAAACCACTAGATGTCAAGAAATCAGATAAGGTATCATACCAGGCTCTGGGTGCTTGCTTCAGTCCATATAGAGCCTTGTTGAGTTTATAGACTTTGTTACTTGTCTTAAAACCTGGAGGCTGTTCTACATAGACTTCTTCAAGTAACACACCATTTAGGAATGCAGACTTGACATCCATCTGAAAGACTTTGAAAGATTTATAAGCAACAAATGCCAAGAACAATCTTATTGCCTCTAATCTGGCAACTGGAGCATAGGTTTCATCATAATCTATCCCTTCAGATTGTGAATAACCTTGAGCTACCAACCTTGCCTTATTTCTGACAATAATATTGTTCTCATCTGATTTGTTTTTGAACACCCATTTGGTGCCTATAATCTTTCTATGTAAGGGTCTTTCCACTAATTCCCAAACATTTTGCCTTTCAAATTGATGCAGTTCTTCCTGCATGGCAGTTATCCAGTTTGGATCTGATAGAGCTTCCTCAATAGACTTAGGCTCAAGGAGTGAAACATAACAGCTGAAAAGACTCTCAGAGTTCGACATCATTCGTGTCTGAACACTATTAGATGGATCTCCAATAATCTGATCAGTTGGATGATAACTCCTCATCCTTTTGCCTATTTGAGGAGAAGGATCCTCATCTTGAGTCTCAGTAGGCAACTCTTCTAATTCAACCTCAGTTGACATTCCCCCTTCACCAACTGATCTCCTCTGATCAGCTGATGTCAAAGGTGTCTGATCTGAAGGAGTCTGATTTGAAGTTGTCTTCTGATTATCAGATGGGGATTCTTCTTCATCTGATTCTGAATCAAAACTAGGTAGATTAACAATTCTATGTTTAGAATCAGATAGTTCAATTTTATCTAGATTTTCAGAAATTTGATTCACTTTATCTGAGAAGGAATACAGTTCATCAAAAACAACATGAGGGGTTTCCTCCACACAAAGAGTTGTGTTGTTAAAAACTCTAAATGCCTTGGAAGTGTTAGAATATCCCAAGAATATTCCATCAGCTGCCTTAGCATCAAAAGTTCTTAACTTAGATTTCCCATTGTTATGGATGAAACACTTACAACCAAAAGCTTTAAAATATGAGATTCTTGGAATCTTACCCTTTCAAATCTCATATGGAGTCTTACCCTTGTCTTTGATAACTATGCACCTGTTCTGGGTGTAGCAGGCTGTATTGATGGCTTCGCCCAAAACCTGTGAGGGGTATTGTACTCAGCTAGCATGCTTCTGGCTGCTTCCTTCAAAGTTCTATTCCTTCTTTCAACCACTCCATTTTGTTGAGGAGTTCTTGCTGAAGATGTTTCATGTTCTATACCATTCTTAGCAAAGTAATCAGATAAACAAGAATTTAAAAATTCAGTGCCCTTATCACTTCTTATCTTAATAATACTAACACCTTTCTCATTTTGAATCTGTCTGAACAGATCAGGAATCTTGTTAATTGTCTCATTCTTTTTGAAAAGAAATAAAACCCATGTATATCTAGAAAAGTCATCAACAATAACAAGAGTATATTTCCTTCCACTGAAACTAAGTGGAGTGACTGGTCCAAACAGATCAAGATGAAGAAGTTGAAGAACCCTTTCAGATGAGGAGGTGTTAATACTTTTAAAAGAATGTCTAGGCTGTTTACCCTTTTGACAAGCATCACATTTCAGATTAGTAGAACACAGTTTCTCAGGTAGTCCCTTAACAAGATTCTTTCTAGCCAGCTTACTAAGAGTTTTGAAATTCAGATGACTAAGTCTTTTATGCCATAGCCAGCTGAGATCTTCTCCACCCTTAGCAATCAGACAGGTATCTTTGGGGCAACTATTAAAATTAGCCACATAGACATTACCATGTCTGAAACCAGTTAGAAGTACCTTGTCTGAGGAACTATCTAAGATATCACATTTATCTTTAGAAAATTTAATAAGAAAGCCTTTATCACAAAGTTGAGAAACAGATAGCAGATTATGTTTCAAACCTTCAACAAAATATACCTCAGATACCTGTATGTCTTTTATAATCAGAGTACCTACACCTTTAGTCTGACCACAATTATTGTCTCCAAATAAAACTCTTGGACCATCAATGCTTTGGAAATTTGATAACAGCTTCTTATTACATGTCATGTGCTGTGAACAGCCACTGTCAATGTACCATATGGAAGCTAAGATCTCTTCCTTGAGTAATGACCCCTGTGAATCCTGTAAAACAGATTAGTTTTGAGGTACCCTAGTGATCTTGGGTCCTTTTGAGTCAAGAATCACTTTAGGTATCCAGACAAAAATTTCATTCTTCAACAACAAATCAGATTTCAGCTGACTACCAAATCTGTCCACATAAATTTTGGTTTTAAAAGAAAGTTTGTTGTATTCAGATTGGGTAATCTTCTTGAACTTGGGAAATAAGGGGAAGCATCTGCTCCTTCCATCAAAAGGATAATAATAAGAATTTCTTCTTATCTTGGTTCTTGAAACTCTCTTAGTCTGATAAGGAACCCTCAGCTGAACCTTATTTTTCAGACTGGGAGATGCAATCCTTATCTGATTCTGAGGTTTCCAAGGACCAATTTGAACCTCTTTTGGTTGTTCAGATGCCTTCACAAATTTCCTTGGTTTCTGATTGTCTGATTTCTTATCAAAGCCAAGTTCTGTCTTATCATGGGGCTTTTGTGAAATACTAAAAATATGGTCTATAGCTGACTGTGAATTATTAAGCTGGCTCATTTTGAATACAAGATTCTCATTAGTCTTCTTAATTGATTCATTTTCAACACAGATCACATCAAATTTATCCTTTAAAAATTTCAGTTCATTCTCTAGTCTTTCAGACAGACCAGTTGATGTACTTGCCTCAGCCTGGGTTGTACATTCCCCCTTGAATGTATCTTCAGGCTTAGGATAGTCTACAACTTGTTTACCTTTGACTAGGGATTGAATCTGATCTTTTAAAGTTAAATTTTCAGTCTCTAATTGTTTAAAAGCAGTCAGAGACATTTTTAGATCTTTCAACAGTCCTTTGATAATGTCTTGGTCATTGTCTGAAACAGTTCTATATGAGTAATTATCAGATGAAGAGTAATAGCAGTCTACCTCTTTTACCATGAGACAGATTTCATCATCTGAACCAAAATCAGATGAGGATGATGATGATGATGATTTCTTTGGCTCTTTTTCTTCAGCTAACAAGGCTCTTTGATCTGCAAATCTCCTGTCTCTTTTCTTCCCTTTCTTTAGGAGTCAGTTGAGGACAGTCATAGCTGAAATGTCCTGACTTGTTGCATGTATAGCAAGTATCACTCCTGTCTGATCTAGGACTGGGAGGATTCCTTCTGACAGGTGATCTGTATCTTCTTGTCTGGCTCTTGTTTTTGTCATCATCTGAGGATTCATTCACCTTCCTATCTGATCTGGATTCAATTTATTTCTCTTATATTTCATTCTCAATTTATCATACCTTTTAGTGAGTAGAGCCATCTGCTCTTTTAAGGATAGATCAGCTCCCACAGACTCTGTTGTCATCTTGTCTTCTTTGTTGACAAAGGCAACAGACTTGGATGAGGTGCTTGAATCTATCTCATCTTCTTCATCTTCTATCTGAATATCATATTCTAAAGCTTTAAGATGAGAAAATAAGGTATGGTGAGTAATAGAGGATAAATCTTGAGTTGCTTTAAGGATATTGGATTTCTCTCTCCATCTCTTAGTTAAAGATCTCAAAATCTTGTTATTAATTTCTTTTTCTGTGTAATTCTTTCCAAGATCAGATGCTTTATTCAGGAGATTAGTCAACCTAACATCCAGCTGATCCACTGATTCATTATCCTTCATCTTGAAAGTCTCAAATGCATGTAACACAGACTGTAGCTTGTTTTCTTTGACCTGTTCTGATCCTTCACATACATTGGCTAGAGTTTCCCACATCTCTTTGGCAGTTTTGCATCTCTTAACCTTTTCAATCCAATCTTTAGTTAAGGTCTCAATGATCTCAGTTCTAGCTACTTGATCCAGATTATGGACTTTCCTTTCATCATTTGTTAGTTCAGAACTCTTTTTCTCTTGTCTGATTCTGGATTCAGCTGTTTCAACTCCAGTGCTGGTTCCTCCATGATAGAATTTTATAGGACCTTCTTCAAGAACTTCTTCCATCCTATCATGAATGGCTTTCAGATGATTCTCCATTCTGAATTTCCAGTAATCATATTCTTCAATTGAGAATTCAGGTAGATTCCTAGTCTTCTGACTTTTTCCTGTTGACATGATGAAATATAGACAGAGAATACTTCCACAAACTGATTAGTAGCACTGCTAGTAAGGATGAAGAAACTCAAGAAAATCAAGAAAAATTTCAGAATCTCAGTCAAGACCTAAAATCAATATCAGAACAGCTTAACACTGCTCTGATACCACTTGTTGGTCCCGAATATTTGAGTTGATTGAGAAAACAGATATCAGCCTTCTAGGCAAAAATCTAGAAGGGGGGGGGGGTTGAATAGATTTTTCAGATTTTACAAATCTTCAAAATTAATTCAAACTTATCAGATTAACACAGCGGAATTCAGATTAGGACTCAACTCTTAATAGATCAAAAGCAACACTGATATTTAGATTTTAACTTTAGAATCTGAAATTTTGTCTTGAATGATAAGCAGTAAATCAAACAGTAAAGTAAATGGAAAGCAGTAAAGAACACCAGATTTTTATAGTGGTTCGGATTAGAACAATCCTACATCCACTCTCCTTCTCCAAGCCTGGAAAAGGGTCTCCACTACTTTCTTACTTTCTTACAATCTTCTTTACAACTTTTAATCTCGAACTCAATCTTCAATCTAGCCTCAACAATCTTCTAACTCTACTTTCAAAGAACTAAGAAGATACAGTGAAGAATGAAGATTTACAATGAAAAAGTGTTCTAAAAACACTTGGAAAATATTTGTGTGAAAAACTTTTTCGTGCTTTTTGGTAAAGATCAGTGAATTTTCTTGAATGTGTTTAGTGTTGAATACTCTCTCTTGTATCTGTAAAATGAAGTGCCTAGTCCTATTTATAAGAGTGAAAAACAGTTAGTTTGTTATAACAAACTAAAACCGTTTAACAAACTTATTCTTGAAAACTGCTTGTCCTCAGCTGATTCTGCCTTTAGTTGTCTGCAGCTGACTTGGTGAAGATTAGCCTTTCTTATTCTACTCAGCTTGTCTTGACCTAGTCTGAGCTCTTGATGATCGTCTCCTGCAGATGACTTTCTAGACTCGTCTTCAGATGACCTTCTAAGTTTGACCTCAGCTGATTCTCTACCTCAGCTGATTTTCTACCTCAGCTGATTTCTGGAAATAGCAGACCATCTGATTCAGATCACGTTTGCTCCTCGTCTGATTTTGCTTTAACTCATCAAAACTTCAAGTCTGATCTAACATATAAAAGCCGCATAAAGGCTGCTTATGACCAGAAGGTCGTAAGTCGAAGATTTGAAGCGATTTGATCGATTATGGTCAATGGGGCAAATTTGTTTATCAATTAATGAAAGCGATTTTTCATTATCTATGAGTTTATGAGTCCATTCTTTCGTTGAGTACGATTGAAATAATATAAATATATGATATTCGATACAATTGCATCGCAACACATGATTGATTACATGAGAATTAATAACTTGCGAGAAAGTTAAACAACAAAATGCACGACAAGCATTTAATGAGAAATACAATGAGCATTCACAAAATGAATTCGCATTACGAGAAAAGAAGCTAAAAGATAGCTTCGAAAAACAAAGTTAAACCTACAGAGAGGGTTTAACCCACCTAAACCCAGAGAGGGGTTACGAGAAAGAAGCTAAGAGATAGCTTCGAAAAACAAAGTTAAACCTACAGAGAGGGTTTAACCCACCTAAACCCAGAGAGGGGTTACGAGAAAGAAGCTAAGAGATAGCTTCGAAAAACAAAGTTAAACCTACAGAGAGGGTTTAACCCATCTAAACCCAGAGAGGGGTTACGACAAAGAAGCTAAGAGATAGCTTCGAAAAACAAAGTTAAACCTACAGAGAGAGTTTAACCCACTTAAACCCAGAGAGGGGTTACGAGAAAGAAGCTGAGAGATAGCTTCGAAAAATAAAGTTAAACCTACAGAGAGGGTTTAACCCACCTACACCCAGAGAGGGGTTACGAGAAAGAAGCTGAGAGATAGCTTCGAAAAATAAAGTTAAACCTATAGAGAGGGTTTAACCCACGTACACCCAGAAAAGGGTTACGAAAAAAGAAGCTAAGAAATAGCTTCGAGATACTAAGTTAAACCTGCAGATAAGGTTTAACCCACATAAACCTAGAAAGAGTTGCGAAAGTCGAAGCTAAGAAATAGCTAAGTAAAGCCCACGGTCGGGATTTAACTGGCCTAAACCCAGAAGGGGTTGTAATAGTGTGAAAGCTGAGATGTGGCTTTGGGAAGAAGCCCGGAATGAACCTACGGAAAAAGGTTTTTTCGCTATCCTGAGCCTGTAAAAGGTTTTTACGAAAGGAAGCTTTAGAACTATCAAGTTAGACTCGCAAGAGTTTAACTAATCTAAGCCCAGAAGGGAAATATCAGAATTAAAGCTAAGAGATAGCTTGAAGAGACCCGGCTAAACCTACAGAAAGGGTTTAAATTACTAAGAGACAACTACGAAAATACAAGAACACAAGAATTGAACCTGTAGATGGGGTTCCACCCAAATTCTAAGAAGGATTTGAAACCTTTCCAAAGCATAGCCTTGGCGAGGTCCAAACCCGGGAGGGTTACGTAAAGGAAGGAGCCAAGTTGCGATTCGGAAATTAGACCTATAAGAGGGGGTCTTGACTGAATCTAAACCTAAGAAGGTTTTCGAGCTGAACGAAGTCAGGTTAAATCTTCAAGAAGGAGTTGGCTAACCCTAGAGAGGGTACCCAATCAAGGGCAGAAGTTGCTTAAAAAAAAAAAAAAAAAGCTAACTATGAGCCTACAAAAGGTATTCGCGAAAATTCTTAGACTGTGATCTCAAGGGAGAGCACTCACTTCTCAGAATCAGAAAAGAAGAATTTTAGGCACAGGGTTGATGACCTATGAAAACTCGTCTTGTGTTCCTAGAAGCTAATAATGTTGAAAACATTCGAAGAGATGCATTCAAGCTAACAGCCTAAAAGCTAGATAGTTTGTAAACATGCAGCAGAAAATCAAATACTAGAAATAAGCATGCAACTCCCGGCAAGGAAGGACACCAACATACATGCAAGAAAAGCTCCCGACAAGGGAGAATAAGCAACAGATAAGGAAATAAATTCCCGACAAGGGAGAACACGAGACATGCACCAGAAATAGACTCCCGGCAAAGGGGGACCACGTCTATTCACCGACAAAAGACCCCCAAAGAGGGGGGTAACAGAGTTTAAAGACAAAATGTAAACTCCCAACGGAGGGGAGAGCAGAGTTTAAATGCCAAACCGGCATAAGGAAAGGAAAAAGAGAGAGCATAATTCATTACAAGGTAAAGTAAGAATGTTCATTGCATCAATTAAACAGGGGGATTAGAGTCTTCCTCAGCCTCACCATCGGCAGCAGTTCGAGCAGCATCCTTCTCCATGGCACGAGCCATGCATGCCTCTTCTGGGGAACCAGAGACCTCCAAGGATAAGGGGCACAAGGGAGGGATCAGCGGGGGCATCTCTGCTGCCGTAACCTCAGAATTCATCAGCTCAGCCGCCAACTGGTTAAGAACAGGGGTCCACCACTCTTCTTCAATCGAACGGGAAGAGTCACCTTTGAAAGAAGGAGGAGTTGGCATGGCCATGAGAGGGCCAGTCTTGTCAAATTCCCCCGAGAAGTTAGAGTCGGCCTGCTGTTGAACGGCTGTGTTGAATCCATACTCATAGAAGAATCGAATATAGGGGCTCATGTCCCCAAGGAAGCTAGGGTGATTGAGGTAATCCTTCTTCAGAGCGGGCCACAAGGCATGTAGGAAGTGCTGGCCAGGTTCGGCATAGAAAAGGGTCTTCAAACAGGATCTCGCTCCCTCCACCAGGGCCTTCTGATGCACCTGGGACTCCCGCCAGGCATGATGGACCGCCAGGTCGTTAGTTTCTTTTTCTGCAGCCTCCCGTGCTGCCTCGGCTTTTGCCAGCTCGGCCTCAACCTTCTTGAGGCGAAGGGAGGCGAGAGAAACCTTCTTCTTCTCTGCGAGGAGGGCATCCTCCAGTTCTTTGAGTTGTGGCGAAGGGAGAAGATTAGAAGGGCTCCACAAGCTGGATAAAAGGATGCCCAGCTGAGACATGAGTGCACAGATTGTGTTAGTAGTGGCGTTGAGAGTCAAATACACCTGATTAAAAGGGGTTAGGGAGTACCTGAGCAAAATGGTCTGCAGCCTGACGCTGTTGCTGGTCTGGGGGGAGGCTGGTGAGCTTCTCATAATCTTCGGCGGAAATCTGTTCACTAAAAAACTTACTGGCAGAAGCACCCGAGGAGTAAGAGTCAACATCAATGGGGGCAGAAGAGAGGCCCTGGCTGCGCCGGGTTGGGTACTTGCGCCTAAAGGTATCCTTCGAAGGGAGTGAGCCCTGACTGGTAGTAGCTTTGCCCTTATGGGTCTTAGACTTCTTCAAGGAGGGAGCCTCAGGTTCAACTTCTGCGGGCTCCGCTTGATCTGGGGTCGGAGAGGAAGGAGTAGCATCTGGAACATCAGTTTGCGAGACAGAGGGAGGGGGAGGCGCACCCGAAGAGCCTTCCGGGTCCTCCAAGACCTTCGACAACCACAGCATATCTGGAAAACGGAAAAACAATGCAAGAATATTTAGAGAGAGCTCATAACAGGTATGTTTATGGGGAAAAGAGAAAACATTTACCGTCTCCCGGTTCAAGAGGGACTTTCACGGAGCAAAACTTGAATGAGAAAGGAGGCGGGGGTTGGAACAAAGCCCGGGCAAATAGAAAGGCCCGTGGGTACGAACATGGGAATTCAGCATCTGAATTACCCGGCGGTTAGTGGGAGAAGAGATATGGTTAGGAGGAGCTGGAGGAGAAGGGTTCTTATACACCCAGTGTTGGTGTTTGAAGGGTCAAGGTTTATCGGGGGTTATGAAAACGTAGTGGTTACCCCACTCTTTATTGACATTGGGGACTTTACCCAAGAAAGAGCATTTCCTTTTTACCCTACTGCTTACATAGTAAAAAGGGCCGACGATTTTACAGTTATAATGAGAGAAGAAAAGTTCCGCAGAGGGTGTCCCCCCATTACCCTTGAGAAGAATGTAAAAAGAGATCATCATGCGAATAGCATTTGGAGCAAATTGGTTGAGAGGGACACCATAGGGGTCCGATATTTGGCAGAGGAATTTGGAAGGAGGAAGGCGCAACCCAGCTTCAAACTGGGCTTGCCAGAAAGCTAAAGCCGGGGGAGTCGCCAGGTTAGGTCGCACTCCCCGATCGGGAAGGGATAAACTGTATCCCGATGCAACGTAGTCACCGGAGAGGAGGTCTTTTAGGGTTTTCTCCGAAATTTTCGAAGGACCCGCGAAAGAATCCCAAAACCTAACCCTGTCCACCTCTGGGGAGGAGGGGGAAATAAGGGGAGGGGAAGTGAAACTGATTTGAAATAAAGAAGGGAACTGATGGGACGTGTGAAGGCTGAAGGGCAGATGCATGCTCGACAGCTGGCGACCTAGGGAGCCGAGGGGTCGCTAAAGTCCAAAGGACTAGCGAGAGGGGATGTATCCAGGAAGCCGAAGCTGCAGGGAGGACTCCCCGAAGTTAAAGCTGTAGGGAGGACCTCCCAAAGCTGAAGTTGCAGGGAGGACATATCAAAGCTAAAGCCGCAAATCTTCCTTACTCCAGTAAGCTCCAAGATCGCTCACCAGAGTAGGGGGGAGTGGTTGATACGAATAAAAATGTCGGGCCCAACTGCACGTAGGGCCCAAGTACGACCAGCCCAATAGGGCCCAATGACGCTATGAGATACCCTAGATAAGGGGAGAAAGACCCGAGATGGGCCCGAGCCCAGATCGGCCGAAACCAGGCTACGAAGCCCTAAACCTACCTACAGGGGGGCCACGAGGCCCAGGCCTGTATGGAGAGGGGCCATGAGGCTCAAGCCCAACTACAGATAGGCCACGAGGATTACAACTGAATGCAGGCCGCGAGGCCCAAAACCCGACTGCAGGTGGGACGCGAGGCCCAAACCTGGCTACAGGTGGGCCGAGAGGCCCAGGCGAGATTTGAAGAGTACGTGAGGGTTTTTTACTAAGCCCATGGCGGTTATTTATCTGATAAGATCAAGAAACGCTGCAAGGAACGAGTAGTTGAGATAATTGAGGCCCAAGTCAAGGAATATCTCCTATATTCCCTCGTTGACTGAGTCTGACCTCCTTCCAGGGGGGGAATTCGTATATCTAATACAGATTTCTTGAGGAATAAGTTGTTTACACACGACATCATGGCAGAACGTGTGGGATAGTGCCTTGAAACCGTAATGACGGTTATTACTCTTAACTTACGTATAAATAAGACACTCCACAGAGAGGTAACGGTATCGAATCACTATCACTCTCACTTAGCTACCTTATACGTACTTTCTTGAGTATTTTCCGGTAATCTGACTTGAGCGTCGGAGTGCCTACGCCGGAGAACCCTCCGGCGTGTTTTGCAGGTACGTTTGTTCGAGGGAAGCTAAGGATCTCAAGTGCGTAAAGGCTTCACCCCCGTGAACCCAGGTGGGGAAATAGGCCTAGGTCAGTTTTTACGCATCATATATATAATATCATTTTAAGACAAAATTTTAAAAAAGTGATAGGAGTACATTTTAATTACATTATATGTGATGATATTTTATTAAAAAGTGATAATGACCTCATAATGGTCTTACGATGAAATATTTTCACACAAATTTTTGTCTATAGAGAATAATTTTTTTTATGACTCAATATCCGATCAAAAATCGACTAATGTGATTTTTTTTAATGAATTTAGAATTGAATTATTATAACTTTTATTTTAAAATTTTATAAATTCATAATGGTCTTACGATGAAACAGTTTCACATAAATTTTTGTCTATAGAGAATATATTTTTTTTTTATGACTCAGTATCCGATCAAAAATCGACTAATATGAATTTTTTTTAATAAATTTAGAACCGAATTATTATAACTTTCATTTTAAAATTTTATAAATTCAGAAGCGAATTATTATAAAGTTATTGCTCACGATAACACATTTGTTGTTGTTGCAAAGATTGTCACTAAAATCTCTCTACACGAGAAACAAGTGATAAAGTAGTGTATTATTTTATCCAAGAACTGTCACATAACCTAGATCTATTTATATCGATTGGAATTTTATTCCCACACCATATATTTTATTAATACTAAAAAAACTATTAAACACGAGAACAACATATATAAAAAAAATATTTATAAAATTTAGAGGTTCGATTCAACAATAAGAATTCTTTTAAAATTAACAAAAAAATACGTCAAAACATTGACATTACGATACCAAAAACACATTAATAATAGAAGAATTCTCACATAACAAATTCTTACCCTCACTAATAATATGACTACTCCCTCCGTCCATTATACATTTGCACACTTATTTGAGCACAAATATTAAGAAAAATAAGAATTGTATACTTTTATTGACTTTTCAAAGGGTAAAGAAGACAATTTTGTTAGTAAAAAAAGGGAATAATGTAAATATAGTGGGTTTATTCATGGTATATGTGTAAATAAGTGTATATTTTGAGGGTGAAGAGTGTAAGCAGACTTACTACGTTTAGAGTGTGCAAATGAGTGTAAGACGGACAAAAAAAAAAGTGTGCAAATGAGTGTGGGACGGGGGGAGTAATAAAACATCTCTTTTTGAAACAATATTACTCCCTTTGTCCCAAAACTATTTTCACAGTTCATTTTTTAAGGTTTTTGTGTGAAAATTATTTCATAATAATATGTGTACAAAAATTATTTTATATGAATGATACGTAGTCGATCTATCATTCATATAAAACAACTTTTGTACACATATTACTATAAAATAATTCTCATACAAAAACCGTTAAAAAGTCAACTGTGAAGATAGTTCCTGGACGGAGGGAGTATAGTTTTTTAATAATATTATAAATTTTTTTTATTAAAATTTAAAATATATAATAAAAGAGCAAGTCTCTTGTGAAATATTGCACCGTGCAATATCAATTAAAAAAAGGAAATTATTAAATCTTGTGGGTCAAGATAAAGAATGGGTCAAACAGCGCAAATTTCTTCTTCTTCCTCTACGCAGATTTCTTCTTCTTCATCCACGCAGATTTCTTCTTCTTCCTCCGTTCTAACTCTTCTTCCTCCTCTGTTCGCTCCACAACTTCCATGGTTGTGTCTGTGTTCCCCCAACCATGAGGAGGGATAAAACTGTGAACTCCGGTGAAAAAAAGGAAAAAGAGGGATAATCCGATTTATGAAAATAGTGGATAAAACTTAAACAGTGATAAATACAAAGCTTATGCGAACTTCTGATGATAAATTTTTATTTCTGTTTAAACTGGAATTAATATCGCAACTCCTAATCTGGTTCTGATTTATTCATATAGTAACACACATTTTTCCATAAAGTAACATATATT
>CM061059.1:36603371-36623489 GCA_030762865.1 Paraleonurus japonicus | reverse complement strand
AAAATCTAGAAAGGGGGGGGGGTTTGAATAGATTTTGTAGATTTTTCAAATCTTTCAAAACCAATTCAAAATATCGATTAAGCCCAAATGGATTATGATTAAATTCTCAACTTCTTATAAGATCAAAAGCAAGGTTGATATACTTGATTTTAGTTAAGATTCTGAATTTAACTCTTGATGTAACACAATTGTAAATAAAAAATGAGAAACTAAAGAAAGCAAGAAATAACACTGTGGATTTATAGTGGTTCGGATTTTAAAAATCCTACATCCACTCTCCTTCTTCAATTTGAAGAAGGGACTCTGCTCTCGCTTACTTTCTCACTTCCGACTTTTACAACTTACAACTTGTACAATTCTTCAAATCTTCAATCTCCTAGACTCTCCTTCTAGAAATCTAACTGTTACAGAGTGTATTGGATTTTGAAGATTACAGGAAAAGTGTTCTAAAAACACTTAGAACTTTTTTAGACCTCTCTAAAAATTCTTGTGAAAAGATTGTGAAATCTGAGTAGTGAATTGTGTAAATCAAATATGCATAAGTGTTGTCTCTAAAAATGAAAAACCTAGACCTATATATAAGTCTGAGAAGACAGTTAGTTTGTTAGTTAGTTCTAACAAACTTGAAACTGCTTAACAAACTTAATCTTGAAAACTGCTTAAGACCTCGGCTGATTCTTCCTACTCGTCTGCAGCTGACTTGGTGAAGATTAGCCTTTCTTATTCTACTTAGCTTATCTTGACCTCGTCTGAGCTCTTTATACTTGTCTCCTGCAGATGATTAGGATTGAGGTTGTCTCCAGATGACTTGTCATTCCTCGTCTTCAGCTGACTTGAACTAATCTTGACCTAGTCTGATCAGCTTCGTACTAGAACTTAGTCTTCAGTTCTTTATCATAGTCTGCTCATCTGGAACAGTCTTTTAACTCATCAAAACAATCTTGGTCTAACAGATGGGAATGGAGACATTCTCCAAAAGGCCTCTACACTACTTCAACAGCTTACGATGTCATCGCGGCCCGTAATCTTGTAGCTGCGGCGATGTCTTTGTGGTGATTTCGAAGAAGACGCAGCCCACCTATTCTTCTTATGTAAGGCAACCTATCAATTATGGTCTGACATCTTTCTTTGGCTTGGGGTCCCTATGATCATCCATATTAATCCTTTGACAAATTTTCTCTAGTTTAGTGAATGTTTGGGAGGAGGAAAGTTGAGAAAGGTGGTTGTTAGTATTTGGATAGGTGTAATATGGTCCATTTGGAATTTTCGAAATAATGTTATCTTTAACAATGACAATATAGTTCTCTTGGTAAGGAGTCCACAATTCTTAAGATTAGAATTTGGCATTGGATTTCTTGCAAAGAGAATTCTCTGCGAAATTCTAATGTTAGCACTTGATTAGGTGATCCTTGGTCTTGTCTTGAACTTTTAATTTGAGTCCTTGTATTCATGGGTTGAGTACCCTTTGTACTCAAATCTAATACAAGTTTCTTTGCCTGTTAAAAAATAAAAGGTTAAAATAATTTATTTTTCCTTTTAAGTTTTGTTGGCCTTAGATTTAGGTCTCTAAGTTTTTTCACTTGAAGTTAGTATTTGTGAGTGGACACAACCATGGAAAGACATTGTCGTAAACAGTAATAGATCAATATGGACAAAGTGGTATGGTGTGCCTATTCATGCCTGGACGGAGCTATGGCCTGTGCAAAAGTGGGTTAATTTGTGAGGATGGAGGAGTTTAGGGGGACGAGGTCTAATTTGGAGGCAGCAAGAGTCTTACTCTCATCGTCTTGCTTATCTAAACTTGATGAGGTCCTGAGAGTGAGGATTGATGGCCGTTGCTTCACCATCAGAGTTGAGGATTATCAGTGTCATTGTCATATCAAGATGGTCAACCAGGTACCCTCAGACGACGAGACTGACTCGTATGGGTCAGAGGAGAGCGATGTTCTCAGATTGCCGACAAAAAAATGTCTTTCTCGGAAAAGTGGGTGCTCCATGGAACAGGCCGGCACAATAATTGTGGACGCCGGAGATTTTTCAAAATCAACGGAGGAACCTTCACTGGAAGGGGCACTCTTGTGTGAGACCATCTCATGACATGACACAGAGTCACTTTTTAATAAATTGTTATCACTTTTCTATAAATTATTATCACTTTTTCATAAATTGTTATCACTTTTCAATTTGTTATCACTTTTATTCAAATTTGTATCACTTTTTTAAAATGTGATAACAATTTATTAAAAAGTGACTAGGTCTCATGCATGAGACGGTCTCATACAAGTTTTTGCCTCACTAGAAAGTCCAAACGTCACATTGTTTAGGGCGCCAAACACACGCCCGTTAGTGGAGTAGGGTAATTCAAACACACAGAGAGAGCAGTTGGAATTGTGGGACCCAAGAAATGCGAGAGGTGGATACAAGTTTTGGATGCTGGGCCCAAAGGCCGAATTCTAGTACTATTGGGCCTGATTTTGATTTTGATCTTTTTAATCAAAGTGGGCCGAGCCATGTGGATAGCAGGGAGCAGGGCCAGTTTAATTCTTCAAAGGCCCAGGTTAGTCACACACATAAAATATCTTAGCACACACAAATTCTGAAGACACACACATAAAATTTTGGTACACACACTGAAATGTACAATAATACCCTTGCAAGTATATTTCCCCTCCCTTACGTTTTTTTAAAAAAATTTGCAGCACACACACACAAATTTCTCCTCTACTCTGCACGCAACCGCCGCCCCGCCGCACCTTCTGCCGCGCAACCGCCGCACCTTCCTCCGCCGCCGCAACTCGCCGCTAAGTCGTCTGATATAATGTTTACGCATATGTATGTGGGTTGAAACATTGAAAATCATGTTTAGGATTTGCTAAATGTGGATTTTTACGCATAATTTATGAATTATGTGGTTTAGGGTTGATTAATACGTAGCGAAATTGAAAAATTTGTTGGGTTTTTGAATGAAACCGATGGGTTAGTGTGCGACTCTGGTTATACACACAACATACACATGTGCGAACAAAAATTTCGCATAATGTGCTTGTGTTCGAAACTTTTGCTAGCACAAGTGTATGTTGTGCGTATTTTTTTTCCGCATAAAGTGCTTGTGTTCGAAACTTTTGTTAGCACAAGTGTATGTTGTGTGTATTTTTTTTGTGCGAAAATTGTTTCAGCACAAGTGTGTCTTGTGCGACACAAAATTTCGCACAGCACACCTTTGTGCGGCGAACCAGGTCCGCACACGGGGTTACGAGAAGCTCGAAAATTTCTGAGTGCGAACAATGAAATACCATCGACATTACAGTTTAAATACGTTATATGGTCCTAAACAACTCACATTATCATAAAATGGCACTAAAAACACAATATTTCAACAAAAACCCTAGTTTTAAATTCATATAAAACACTTCAATATATATATTTACATTCTTCTTTTTAGCTCGTGTATTAGGCTTCATTTCGACCAATAACTTCAAAAAAAACCGTCACCAGCCGCGCAATGCCCACGGTGTAATTTTTTTGAAGTTTTTTTGTAGTTTTCGTTGGGGACATTTGGGGTGGAGAACGTGTTCTTCACTTTACATCATTCACGTTCCAATCCATAATAAGGTGTGTGTACTTGGAAGGTCACTATGTTTGAAATTAGGGGGAAGGGTATTTTTGTCTTTACACATTGTGTTGGATTTAGAAAAACTGATTTATGTGTGCGCTTAGAATTTTTCTGTGTGTGACTAACCTGGGCCTTCTTCAAATATTATTGATATTCAAGAATTAAATGAAGTCGCCCAAAGGTCTTACCTAATGTGGAAATTATGACTGGTAGTCCATCAGATTTGAATCAAGAATTTCAATTTGCTCAATCACAGGTGAATGAGGACCTAGGGATTTTGCCAAATGAACAGCCACTACTACATTTTCTCTCATAGATAACGGATATTATCTGTTATCTATGTAGATAAGCCAATGTTATCTAGGTGCGTGTTATCTATTATGGGCGCTCATAGATAACAGATAAAAAAATCTATAAATATCCGTTATCTATGAGCGCTCTGCAGGTCAAGTAGGGTGCACATAGATAACAGAAAATGTATGTTATGTATTTATATATATATATATATATATATCTGTTATCTATTCTTTAAAAAGATAATGAAAAATATCCGTCATCTATTATTATATATATCTGTTATGTATTCATAAAAAAAGAGATTTGCAGAATAGGACCATTTAGTACAGAAGGTCAAAAAGAGAATGAAGAAGTGGGAGGACAAACATATCTCATTTGGCGGGCGTATCACGATTCTCAAAGCGGTGTTAACTTCACTTCCGATTTACCACTTTTCCTTTTATAGGATCCCAAAAAAAGTGATTGATACCCTTACTTCTCTACAACGAAACTTCTAATGGGGGGGGGGGAGTGCGAATAATCATAAACTTGCTTGTATATCTTGGAAGTCGTTATGTAACTCAAAACGCTTAGGGGGCTTGGGGGTTAGGTATTTGGACATTTTTAATAGGGTGCTACTGGGGAAATGGCTGTGGAAATATATTGGGGATAGTAATTTATTGTGGGTGAGAGTCATTAATTCTTTGTATGGGAGAAGGTCTGTGGGATCGGGGGGAGTTAATTTGGAGGGCCGAGGGAGTAGTTGGTCTAATTGGTGGAAGTGTATTATTGAGAATGGGTCGGGTGTGGGAGGGGCTTGGTTTTGGGGTAATTTGGTTAGACAAATCGGGGATGGCAGAGATATTGAGTTTTGGAGTGATACCTGGGTTGGTGATCAGCCACTTAAGGTTAGCTTCCCTAGGCTCTTTCAGCTGTGTTCGAAAAAAATTGGGAGGGTCTGTGAAAGAGGGAGTTGGGGTGAGAATGGGTGGGATTGGGGGTGGTTTTGGAGAAGGGGTTTACTTGATCATGAAACAGATGCTTTTAATTCTCTTTGTGATGTCATTAGCAGGTGTTCGTTGCGACGAGGTGTTGCCGATAAATAGGTGTGGAAAGAGGCGAAAGACGGAAAGTTCAACACAAGAGATGCATACAATCTGATCTCATCCCAGACAGATGAAGAACGGGATGGCGGCTTGACAATCGAACAAAAAATTTATAAATGGCTGTGGAACACAATTTCTCCAATCAAAGTGGCATGCTCAACTTGGAGAGCTGTAAGAGACAGACTACCAACGCGCTGCAACCTGAGAAGACGGAACATTATTGCTGATACAGAAACTCTGAATTGTCCACTTTGTAATGGGACACAAGAGACGGCTCAAAATTTATTCATGGAGTGCAATGGTCCAATCTCTATATGGTATGCATGCTTTAATTGGTTGAAATCTTATGCTGTTGTTTCAGAAAATATTGGTGATCATTTGGCTCTATACTGTGTGGTCTATTTACTGGAAAGAAAGGAAAACGTTTTGCTATTGGTCTTTGGGTGTGTGTTATATGGAGAATTTGGAGAGGAAGGAATGAGCTCATTTTAGAAAATAAGTCTTTTATTTGGGAGGAAATTTTTGAGGATATCAAGGTTAGATTGTGGAGTTGGGTGGCGAATATATATCCGAATCTTTGTAATTTTGTGTTTAATGATTGGTTGAGTGATCCGAGAAAAACCTTAGAGAATTTGTAGATTTCTACTTTGTTGTATTGGTTTGGTACTCCTTGTACCCATATTCTTTAATGAATATTATTTTTTTTCCGATAAAAAAAAAAATAACAAAATCTTCAGAAATATTTAAATTAAAAAAATAAAATTTAAAAATTCATATAACGCTAAATAAAATTAAATATAATTAATATTTTAGTTTAATTTTTTTTGAAGATTTAATTGTTTTTTTATAATGTTCTTTTTTAGATTTTTTTAAATTTTAGGGTATGAATAGTAGTATCCAAAATGAATTTTGTATTTTGAGGGAGAGAATATTATAATGGGGATAAAGTGGGGTATGTATACTTATATAATTTAATTTTTAAATTTTAATGAGGTGGATTAGTTAATGTGATGTGAATAGAGAATTTTGGGGTACGGACAGTTACTTCCTAATTCCTATAGTAAATCCTATACTATTCAAAATCTCAAAACAAATACTATACACTATCCCTATTTATGAGAATTTTCCAAATTTCAAAAAAGATTTCTGAATATAAATATACATTAATTTGGTGACGTGTTATATGAATGATGTGTTAAGTACACGTGTAATTAAACTATTGGTTAAGGAATACATGAATAATTTTAATTATTTGCATGCATTAGTACATGCATCAATTATATATTGAGTTTGATATCAAACAAATAATCAAATTAATTAAAATCAATTAATTTCTTATTTTAACAAGATTCCTTTTTTTTTTTTCTAATGATTTATTTATAGATTTTATAAATAAATCAAAATAATTAACCAGTAATTAATTTATCTTCTTTTATGCTACTTAATTTAAAAAAAATATATAATTTAATCATTAAATAAAATAATTTTGCATCTAATTTTACTAGTAGTTATAACTCTAAATTATTAAAACATAATTAATTATATAATAACTTTTGGAAATAAAGAAAATATAATTTATATGAAGTTTTTATTAATAAATATTACAAAATATGAATCCTAGTTTTTCAACTATTAAAGCTTTTTAAAATACTATGAATTAATACCAATATTTTTAATATTATTAAGCTTAATACGTGGAGTCTTATATATTACTATCGTACTTAATTATTTTCAAGATTTCTTAAACTTCTTATATAGGGCAAAATCTAGTGTGATGCAATTTTATAGTATAAAATTCATACCATTAAAATCATTTATACTTAATTATAAATTGATATCATAGTATAAAATGATTATGATATCCGTGAGTGATTCTAAATAGTATCAGTTTCATACTATAAACCTGTTTCATAGAAGAGTAATCCATATAGTATGATCGACATCGTACTTTTTTCTTGAGTATTTTGATTTCTATGATCGAGGCCTCAATATCAACTTTTTTGTATAAGATCAAATTTAAATTTTCAAATCAAAATATTTTCTATTGGCCGGTTTTTTTATGGATCTTTCCTAGATCATTTTTTTTTTTAAACTTCTTATCTTGTACGGCCGTAATTTTATTTTCGAGTTTTTTTTTAAACTTCTTATCTATTGCAAGATTTTTTATACTTATAATGTTTCATTTCGTACTCATTTTAGAGAATTGCACGGTCCAGTATTAGATTTGACGGTTGACTCAACATTATATTGATTGCCCAATTTAATTTTTCACGTAATAGTAAATGTACGGGATCTTTATTTATGAGAATTTTCCAAAAAAGCCAAAGAATTCACATCCATCAAAAAGCAAAAAGTAATTAAAAAAAATAAAAAAGCCTAAATCTCTGCCTCTTTCAAATTCAATTCATTTCATTTTTTATAATATCAGACACCTCTCCCTTGCAAAGTGAAAAGAAGGCTTTTACCTCCCTTTCTCTCTAATGCATATCCCTCCTCTGACTTCCCATAACCACGCCGCCGGTAGTCGTTTCGTCTCCGTTCACGACAGCGGCGGCGGAGGGCAGCGATTCATTTTCTGTAAGTTCATTCCCAGAATGACGCGCTTTTCCGGCTTTTCTTCTCTTAAATTTTTATTTTTCATATGGACGAATTTTCCCCTCTTAGTTTAGTTGATTTGCATTAATCGTAAAATTGATTTATGGCAATTATTTTATACTTTTTCAGTACTGGTGAAAGTTTGTCATTGCTTTTTGGCACAATTATTAAGGATGTGTTTGTTTTGGAACTCAAATCCAAATTCAAAATTCTATACTCCATCCATACCTAGAGGTGTTAAACGGACCAGTCCTACACGGTCACGGACCTAAACGGTTCGGGCCTTACCGATTAACTCTTAGCGGACCGACAATTGTTGAAACATAACCCTAACCCTAGCGGGCTACTGGCTAAACGGGCCACTAACGGGTTCCGAAGAAAAAAAATTAATTTTTAATATAAAATATTATATTATAATTATAATATAACACAATACAAAGTTAAAACATAAACATTGTTCATAAATTTTTTTTTTAAAAAAAAAAATATGAACAATGTTTATGTAAATTAAATATTGTACTTATTTTGAATTTATGAACAGTTGTTCATAAATTCAAAATAAGTATAACACTTAATTTCATTATACATTATTACATCCTGTAATATATATATATATATATATATATATATATATATATATATATATATATTTACATCACATACATAATACATTAATACATACATAAATAAAATATATATATATATATATATATCAATTTACATCACATTGTTCATATTAAAACTATAAGTATAACACTTAAAACTTACAATAAAACCTACCAATTAAAACTTACAGACTACTGATTGTAGCTTTTTCGTAGCAAGTATTTTTAAGACACAACCAAGTTATCGAACCCAAAGGAATTAATAGAGCAAGGATCCCTAAAGCTAAGAGTTGTCATGGAATTATAGAGTCGGGCTCGAGTTTGCAATTTTAATCACCAAATAAACCACTCAAATTCAACAAGAAATTAAACTAAGCAATTAACAACTAAATACCAAGTGGGAGAGAGTATTGCTCGGGTGTAAATCACCAAAGACTCGTCAATTTCGGATAAAAAACAATCGAGTGTTCATTCAAGAGAGATAATAGGGCTAACCAACAAATATTCAATTAAAACCGTACTTGGTAAGCCTAGGTTCTAAAAGATCAATTAAATACGTAGTAATGTAAGAGACGACACTCTCACTCCCTCACTAATTATAAGCAATTCCACAAGTAATCAATGTGCCCTAATGAAGTTCTAGTTAATTAACCAAGTATCCTTGAGTTAATCAAATATTAACTTCAATCACAAAAGCAAACCTAACACCTATGCATCAATTCAATAAACCAAATATCCTTGAGAAAATTAAACCAATAAACACAAGATCAAAGCTCACCCAAGCAATTAAATCATACAAAGCATCATTGAAATAATTAACCACCTCAACAAATGAACACCCAATTATAAAATCACCAAAATCAACCCATCTAAGCGTCAATACACCCAAGCACATGAAAAATTTAGCCAATCATGATAAAATTAAATAAACCCATGACAATTAAAAAAATTAAAAGAGAAGAAGAAGACATGATAATGAAGAAATAAACCAATAGTAAGGAGATAATAAGGATGGGTATCACCTTGAATGTGTTGATTACACTTGATTGAATTAAATGTATCACTAATTTGCAAGAAATTAAAAGAAAAATGAAGAACACCTACTACTATATGTGAGTGTGTGTTTTTAGTTTCTAAAGTCTAGAGTGAATTGTGTAAAGTCTCTATTGTGTAATGCGATTGTGGGTGTAACAGTTTGTTTTTTGCCGTCTCGACTTCGTTCGACCGTATCTCCTTCATACGAACTCCGAATGACCTGATTCTTTTTGCGTTGCGAAGCTCTCTCGGCCCTCTTTCCAACCCAAATTAAACTCAAGACACCAAATTAAATAATCAAATGCAATTAGCAAATTAAATGTGAATTAACATGAAAATGATATCAAATTGAGACAATTAAGCACACAATAATCATGCAATTTTCACACTAATCAGGTATGTGAGATCATCTCTATCCTTCAATATCAACCTTTTTCTCAGGTTATCTCTGGTAGGAATCCGCCCCCAAACGACCTTCCAAGCAACCGCCGAGGCCTTGATCGGAGCAATACGATCCCACAATTTTTTGAAGATTTTCGCATCCCCAGGAACTGGTCGCTCGCAGCTGTTATGTTCAGCTTTGAATAAGCACACCTTGTATTAAAAATACCATCCTTAGATCCCTTCCAGCTCAAATTATCCTTGACACTCTGTTTCGGTCGAACCTGGAGGATACACTGAAAAAGACTATCAACCATAGCCTCTTCCCGAGCCAATAGTGGTCTTCTCCACGAGCAATTCCACGGCCAAATGTTGTTCACCCAGCTACCCATGGTACCTACTACAACCTCTTTATCCTTAGACAAATTAAACAGTCTAGAGAATTTGTCCTTCAAAGGTAAATCAGTGAGCCACAAATAATGCCAAAAGGAAGTGTCACCCCCGTCTCCAAGTTTACGCTCTAATTCCTGCCAAAACCATTTCCCCTTCTCCCCCATGCCATTTTCGATCACTCCGCGCCACCAGCCCGACCAACACCTTGGTCTCCCTCCCACCAATCTAACCGACCCATAGATCGACTTAACAACCCTCACCCATAGAGCCTCTTGATCACTAAGCAACCTCCACAACCATTTGGTAATCAAAACTTTATTAAAAACATCAAGGTCTCTCACACCCAAACCACCCCCTGATTTTGGCATACACAAATTCTTCCAACTAAGCCAAGCAATTTTAGAATTAATCTCATTCCCTCCCCATAAAAAATTGCGTTGTAATGAAATGAGAGTTTTAAGAGATTTTTTTGGTAACCTGTAAAACGATAACTGGTAAATTAGAATGGAATTCAGCACAGCTTTGAGTAGAGTGATCCGTCCTCCAAAGGAAATCTTTTTATCCTCCCAACCTCTTTATTTGTTCCTCATTTTCTGGATAAGATCAGACCATTCTGCAGCCTTTCTGTTACTAATACCGACTTTGACTCCTAAGAAAGAGAAAGGAATCTCCCCAACAGTGCATCCAAGATAACTAGCTGATGCCTCCAAGCAATCCCTATCAATATTAATCCCCATCAAATTGCATTTCTGAAAATTAACTTTTAGTCCTGACAACAATTCAAAGTTCTTAAGGATTCTCTTGATTGACATTATGTTTGCCGGACTAGCATTGCACATGAATATGGTATCGTCCGCATATTGGAGATGCGAGACTTGAATATTGTGATCTCCAATCTCAATTGCTTCTGAGGCGTCGGACTCAACAGCTCTTGATACGAGGATGCTTAATGCTTCGGCTATCAACAAATAAAGGAAAGGGGAAAGAGGATCCCCCTGCCTTAAACCCCTTTCCATTTTAAAATATTTTAACGAGATATCCCATTAACAAGTACTGTTGCAAAACTACCAAACAAATTTAAAATCCACTTCGACCATTTCACATCAAAGTTAAAGAAATTTCATCGGTATTCCGTCGGTAATTACCGACGAACCTATTTCATCGGTAATTACCGATGAATATTCGTCGGAAACACTGTTTATAAAAAATTCAAAATTTTGTAGGTAAATCTAAAATTTGAAATTCCAACGGTATTTTATCGGTATTTTATTGGTATTTGTGACGGAATTCGGTCCGTCGGTATTTCACAGTTTTTTTTGTAGTGGTGTGCCCTCCTATGTATGAAAACTTTTTTGAGACGGAGGGAGTATTATGGAATCTAAAAAATTTATTTACCTAACACACTGTATAAGTATTTACTAACTAGATCATCCCTTCTTCGATTATGTTTATCAGTGACGCCCATCCAACCCAACCTTTCAATATAATATTAATTTCTCTTTCATCCATATATATAATCTACAATCCAACCTAATTTTAATTTTTTTATACTTTATCAGTGACACCAACCCAACCTAAAATAATTATTTTTTCTTCATTTTATTTTAAATGCATATTATGTATAATCAATTTTTGTTATATTTTAATATATAAAAATTAATTGACATTATAAATCCATAATTATAAAAAGAAAAGAAATTACCATACACTTAAAATAAATTAAACTCAATAACAAAATTAAAATTACTAGATTTGAAAACACGAAATTAAAAAGGAATAAACAGCTATAAATAGGTGCATAAAATATTAAATTACAAATATGCATAAAATAAGTTACAAATTCAATAATAAAATTAAGAGTCAATTACATATAAGTGCACTTGACAACCTCTAATTACATAGAGGTGCATGCACAATAAAATCTTTCAAAGAGGTTCAATCAAAAAGACTTCAATGCCTTTTATTTCGAAATTCAAGTTTCTAAATTACATTTCAAAATTTCAAAATTCAAATACATATATCCCATCACACTAAAAACAACCTAATAATTCAAATTTCAAATTCCTAAAATCACTCATTTAAATAACCGGTTCCTCTTCTTCTTCTTCTTCTTCTTCTTCTTCTTCTTCTTCTTCTTCTTCTTCTTCTTCTTCTTCTTCTTCTTCTTCTTCTTCTTCAAATCACAACTTTTTTTCTTCAAATCTCTGGTTCTTGCTATTTTTTTTTAAATTTTCGGTTCTTGCTATTTTTTTTTTTTCAAATCAACTGTTCTTGTTGTTTTTTCTTCAAATTTCCATGATTATTGTAAAAGTAACACTTGCACAATTTTAAAAAATATTTTCACAATAACAGAAAAAAATTGAAAAATAATAAAATCTCAATCAAAACAAATTATCACTCAAAATTTTGAAATATAGTTGCACAATAACACTTGCACAATGACAGAAAAAATTTGAACTATAACAGAAAAATATTTGCACAATAACTAAAAAATATTTGCACAAATTATCACTCAAAATATTTGCACAATAACAGAAAAAATTTGAATAATGGCAGAAAAAAATTTGCACAATAACCAAAAAGTATTTGCACAGTGATAGAAAAAATGTGCACAATGACAGAAAATATGTGCACAACACCAGAAAATATTTGCTATTTCAAAGTGAAATATTTTCACAAAATTTGCTAAGTATGACAAAACTCACAATATTGAGTGTCATTTTTGCATATAAAATTTTGAAATATATTTACATTTTCACAAAATTTGCTAAGTATGACAAAACTCACAATATTGAGTGTCATTTATGCATATAAAATTTTGAAATATATTTGCACAATGGGAAAAAAATTTGAACAATGGAAAAAAAATATTTGCACAATAACCAAAAAATATTAGTAAAGAGAAGCAATTTCAGGAAAAAAAAAATAAACAAACAAACAAAAATAACACAAAAAAAGAAGCAAAATTATTTTACCAATTGGTTGATCTATATCAAAGCTTTCGCCTCATCCAGTCCAGTTTGTATTTCAGCAATCTTTTGCTTTGCAAAGTGATGACATTTGGGTCATTCATACAATAAAATAGAGCTTAATTTGATAACAAAATATTGATTAAAATATCTATCATATCTCAAAAAATTAAAATTGCAACATTTTCCCAAGCAAAACCAACAAATTATGTTTAGGGCTTGAATCCAAGGAAACAAAAGAGGAAAAAAAGCTCACTAAAACAATAAATTATTTATAAAACGAAACACGTGTGAGAAATTAATTATTTATAAAACGAAACTCTAATACTGAAATACATGACACCACACTGTTTTTACTTTTTTTCTTTTTTTTGTTAATAATTAAACCTAGAAGCTTCCATCGATTATTCAGCAAAAAAAAAAAAAAAAAAAAAAACCAGAAAAAGATGAGATCTAATTTAGTGAAGCACCGACCTCATCATCCTCGATTTGCACAGCACCAATAGCGATGAGGTCCTCAGAATCTCCGCCGCGGGGGAGGAGGAAGGAGACGGCGAGGATTGGCCGAGCAGCACCAGTGAAGCGTCGCTCCAGGAGCGGTGGATAGCGTAAGAGACGTTGGTATGCCGAGAGCGGTGGGAGCATTTGCCGCCGGTCTTATGGAGAGCTTTCAGCAGCGGCGGCGGGATAGGCAGAGCCACAATGGGGGTGCGACGCCTGAGGGGGAGAGACGATGGGGCCTGAGCGGGGTGGTTCGTCATTCGTGCACCAGCGGAGGGAGCGCGGCAGGGGCCAGTAGCGGCGGTGCCGTCTTCCTCGTTTTGAGAGCTCTAAACGCGGCGGTGAAACAAAGAGGGAGGACGATCGTTGCCGTGCCGTGATGACCAGCAGCGGTGGTACTGTTGCCGTCTCCTTCCCTTCGCGGCGGCGCCTGAATAGGCGTTCATGGTGAGCTCCGACACTCCCGCCGCCGTTGTACTCCTGTCGTACCATAGCCACTGAAGGAGAAGCGGACGCTTTAATTTCAATTTCGTGTTTCCCTGAGAGTAAGAGAAATAATTTTGAAATTTAGGGATGAAGAACACATATTTGAATTGAATTTAAAAAAATATCCGAGAAAATCAAAGAGGGAGAGAGATTTACGGATATTGAGGTGATAGAGGAAAAAGAAAGCTCACAGCTGAAATATTTGAATTCATTAAGGGTATTTTTGACAAATTGCCACTCCCTAAAAAAGTGTTGCCCCTGTTTGTAAATATGAGTAGAATCTCGCACTTACTCGTCATTAATTCTAAAATTAAATTATAAAAATAAAAATTTGGTGACCCAAATAATAATTCTGTTTTCGATTCTGAAGGAGATGGAAATTATATCTCAAAGATATTGAAATTGAGTTTTCACCATTTGCCTTCACCATCTCTCAAGAAGTGTTTTGCATACTGTTCCATTTTCCCCAAAGGTGCTCGGATTGACACGGAACAATTGATTCAGCTTTGGATGGCGGAAGGATTTCTTCAACCTTCTCAAACATGTGATATGGAGACTGTTGGCAGCCAATTTCTCAAAGTTCTTCTGCACAACTCTTTATTGCAAGTTGCGGACAGAGACGAATACGGTGATGTAAAGCATTGTAGCCTGCACGATCTAGTGCATGATGTAGCGGGCTCTGTTTCAGATGACACCTATTACAAAAGAGAGGAATCAAGTCGAATCCCAAAAGTCAAAGCAAAATGGTTGCGGACACTGATCTACAATGGTAGAATCAGTGATATCGTATTCTCAGACTTCAAAAGCTTGCATTCACTAACTCTGACGAACGACGACATCAAAAAATTGCCTGATTCAATAAGGGAGCTAATACACTTGAGATATCTCGACATTTCAGAGACACGTATTAGATATTTGCCAAATTCAATTGGTAAACTCTCTCACTTGCAAACAATTAGATATTTGCATCCAAAGCGGATATATGGTTTGAAGAAGCTGCCAAGTACTGTAAAACACTTGTTTAACTTAAGGCATCTTTACTTGGAGGATGATGATACAATATTGCCTCCTCATTTGGGAATGTTAACGTCTCTCCAAACATTACCATGTTTTAAAGTGCTCAACAAGGAAGGCCACCAGATTGTAGAGCTTGGAAGCTTGAAAAATCTAAAAGAGGAATTGAAGATTTATAATCTTGAAAAAGTTCAAGGTGAAGAAGAGTCTAAGAAAGCAGGTTTGTTTCAAAAGCCGGGCATCGTGAGGTTAGTGTTGAGGTGGAATAAAAACAGAAAAGATGTAGCAATCAACGATGAGAATGTGTTGAAAGGCCTCCTGCCTCACCCCAACTTAAAAATGTTAGGAATTCATGGATTTAAAGGGGCAAGTTTTCCGTCATGGACTTCAAAGATGGCCGTATTGATGGAGATAAGACTCGAAAACTGTTCAGAATGTGAAGAAGTCCCAACATTGGGGCATTTGCCACATCTCAAATTCCTGTCTTTGTCTGATTTGGAGAAAGTACAATCCATAGGTGCTTCATTCTACGGCATTGAAGAGTGTAGCTCCAATAATGGAGTTTACCAGGAGACAATCACTGTGTTCCCAGCGCTTCAAAAGCTTGAGTTGCGGGGTTTGAGTAACTTGAGAGAGTGGAAAGAAGTAAAAATTCCAAGTGGTGCTGATCAAGTGAAGGTGTTTCCATGCCTCGAGTATTTGAGTATTGAATCCTGTCCACAATTGGGGAGTGCTCCAAGTCAGTTCACAGTCCTTAAAGAGTTGAAAATTGATGAGATGGTTAGTGAGTTACCTTTGGCAAGCATATGTGGTATCAAATTAAAGACTCTTACGGAACTCAATATTTGTGGTATAAAAGGATTGAGAAGTTTGCCAGAGTGGTTATTCCATAACAATCAGCATCTCTCGAAGTTGGAAATTAGTTGTGACAAGCTGAGAGAGTTACCAGATGGTTTGCATAGCCTCAATTCTCTGGAGGAGCTGACTTTGAGGGGATGCGATAATCTGGAGTCAATACCGTATTCAAGCAGCAGCAACAAATTACAAGTCTTGACATCTCTCCGCCGCTTGACAATTAATAACGGATGCCCAGGAGTGGCAAATTATTTAAGCGAGATGGAGGAGTCATGTGCACCATTGCTCGAGTATTTGGAAATTATTGCTGGTAATTCAGATGTATGGGATAGTGCATCCTTTAACAAGGCTGTTGATGGGGTATTGCGATTTCGATCCCACACACTTCGTACATTGTTCTTGCTAGGGAAGGATGATTGGGAGCGTCTCCCGGATCAGATTCAACATCTCACTTCTCTTTCTAGTTTAATTCTATCTAGTTTTGAGATAGAAGAATTGCCAGAATGGATTGGGAACCTCTCTTCTCTATCCCAACTACAAGTATGGTTTTGCAGAAAGTTGAAGCGTCTGCCCTCCGTGGAAGCCATGCGACGCCTCACAAACTTAACAACCTTGGAGATTCTTGAGTGTCCAATACTACTAAAAAGGAGAGGGATTAAAAAACAAAGTGAGTGGCCCAAGATTTCCCATATCCCCAACATAAGGGTTGATGGACGCTACATTCAATTTCAATCCACATGATGACATGATGCAGGTAACACTTATTGTCATTTTGTTTTTTTTCTTTTCAAATTCAATGTTTCTACCATAAATTCCACTTTATCTTGTAATTAGTAGGAATATTATGTTTTGTAATCCACTTTATCTCACTACACGACATTACATATGCCATGTCACTGATTTAATTGCTTTCTACATTAATTAGTTACCACTTCATATTGGATTTTTTTTTTTAGAAAATAATAAAATTGAAAGATATTATTTATTAAAACCTGCAAAATATGAAAGATATTTAATTTTAATAAACTCAATATTTTGAATTAAATAAAGATAATAAATAATACTGGAAAAATTAGGGGTATTACACGACCAGAGTTGAAATGTAATTTTAAAAAGTGTTGAAATTACCCCGAGCTCGACCAAAGCATCTGAGCTCGAGTCAAGCACCTAAAAAATATTTGAAAAAAATTATTTTTAACCTAGAATTTGTGGCCCTCATCTCCAAAGTATAAAATACCCACATTTTTTTTTTTTGAAAAAAAAAATAATAACTCTTGGAACTTCTCTATCTCTCTCTCTCAACTTTTACACCCAAAAACACATAGTAGTAGATACTTAATGCCTTCCTTTACAATTTTGCATAGAAATATAGGATCAAAGTGAGGATTCAAGTTGTAATTAATGATCACTCCTATTAAATGACTTCTACCTTTTATTGCTATTTTTACTGGTTTAATTTTAATGTTATGGGTTATTGCTTCTTATTTCATAGGGGTTCTCTTAGAATGATGATAATTGGCTAAATATTTTGTGTTCGGGTGTTTGGATTCATGTGAGTAATTGATATTTGGTGATTATTTGAGTTGTCTATTCTAATTGAAGGTTAATTAATTAGATTGATGGGTATTAATTGATTATTGTTTGGTTTATCTCTTGATCTCATGTGTAGTGCATAGGTTAATTATTGCAATGAGGATTGGGTAATTTAATTTGCTTGTATGAGTGTGAATTAGATTGGGTGATTAGGGTATATTAGATTATTGCAACGAGAGTTGAAAAATTCCATTAGAAATTACATCGATCTACACTTGCATCGATTAATCTCGGGTAATTTAGGTGTTTAAATTGGTTTATTAATTCTAGACTTATCAAATACAATTTAATGTTATGTTTTTTGGTTGCTCCTATCATTTGACTAACATAAGGAATAGACACTTGAGTTGATCCTTGTTGATTACCCCATGATGAAAAACACCCAAGCACTACTATTTTCTTTTATTGGTTCCGAAATAAGTTTTAGTTGTTAATTTAGTATTGCTAGTTCTTAATAAGTTTTAGTTCACGATTCGCACTATAATTATGTGACAACTGGTAGTTCTAGAGATACACCTCCACTTAGTTCTCGTGGATCGATATTTAACTAGACACTTTTATTACACAATCCTCTAATACTTGAGAGGTCATGAGTGTTGTAAATCATGTGTCAAGTTTTTTGCGTCATTGCTAGGGATATTTTGTTAATTGCTAATTTATTGTTTGTTTTAAAGATTGTTGATTCTTGATTGTTTTCTAGGTGTGCATGAACACAAGATCAAGTTAGATTAAACCAATTTTCTTGAACTTAGAGATCGAAGCAACAACTAGGAGAAGAAATCAAGAGCAGAATCGAAGAAGTGCACAAACTAGATTTTTAACTTATAATGTTTCATTCCGTACTTATTTATTTACAAGATTTTCTAAACTATAATGTTTCATTTCGTACTCATTTTAAAGAATTACACGGTCCCGTATTAGATTTGACGGTTGACTCAACATTATTATATCATCAATTCCATTGCCCAATTTAATTTTTCACGTAATAGTAAAATGTACGGAATCTTTATTTATGAGAATTTTCCAAAATATAATATAATAATAATACAACATCAATTATTTTTAAATATTGATTTGACATCTACTAAAATCTCAAACTAAACACACACTTTTACTATTCATCAATAGGATTTTAAAGTCATAACTTCCCCGCACGCCTAAATCTGAAAACAAATATACACTTCGCAATTCACATCCATCAAAAAGCAGAAAGTAATTAAAAAAAAAAATAAAAAAGCCTACATCTCTGCCTCTTTCAATTGAATTCATTTCATTTTTGATAATATTAATCAGACCCCTCTCCCTCTTCTAAAGTGAAAAGAAGGCTTTCACCTCCTTTTCTCTCTAATGCATTTCCCTCCTCTGACTTCGCATAACCAGGCCGCCGGTAGCGATGGCGTTTTCGACTTTTCTTTAGAAAATGATGTCGAAAAAGTCCAGAAAATGAATTCCGAAATCGTTTCGTCTCCTTCACGACAGCGGCGGCGGCGGAGGGCAGCGATTTATTTTCTGTAAGTTCATTCCGAGAACAACGCGTTTTTCTGGCTTTTCTTCTCTTAAATTTTTATTTTTTATATGGACGAATTTGCCCCTCTTAGTTTAGTTGACTTGCATTAATCATAAAATTAATTTATAGTCGTAAAATTGATTACTGTTTAATATTTTATAATTTTTGTGTACTGGTGAAAGGTTTTTTTATTGCTTTTTACACAATAATAAGGCTGCTCACACGGATGGATTTAAGATCCAGATTTCAAATCTCATACCCTAACCCATCAGAGTCAGTCCTACATGGTCACCGGCCTAAACGATTTCGGGTCTTGTTGTAACCTAACCATAAGCCTAGCGGGCTACGGGCCACTAATGGGCTCCGAAGAAAAAAAATTAATTTTTAATATAAAATAGTAAATTATAATTATAATATAACACAATACAAAGTTAAAACATAAATATTGTTCATAAATTCAAAATAAGTATAACACTTAATTTTATTATACATCACATCCTGTAAAAAAAAAAAAAATCAATTTACATCACATACATAATACATTAACATACATAAATAAAACTATGTATAACACTTAAAACTTAAAAGTTAAAAGTTAAAACTTACCAATTAAAACTTACAGACTACAAATTTAAATTATAGAAGTTTCAATATATTCATATTTTATTCCACCAATTAAAACATACAGACTACAAATAATGACTATTAATTATTATTTTGTTAGTTCATTTATTGTATCTGTATGACTGTATCAGTATGTACCTAATTATAAAAAATATTAAAAAAAAAAAGGAAATAGACTGATGGGCCAGCTCAAAAAATCGGTGGGCTAGTTTGTTTAGCCCGCGGGCTAAACGATCCGGGCCAAAAAGATCCTGTTTTAAACAGGCCATTGTCCTAACCCGGCTAAACGAGTTGGACCGCCAGCGCGCGGCCCTTTTAACATCTCTATCCATACCTATAAAATCTATTATTACTCTTCCCAATACAATTCACTTTTCTCTAATTCATCTATTCTCTTTCCTCTAATTCATAAAGTAAAATCGCATCCTACCAAAATATCAAAATAAACACATACTTTTACTATTCATCAAAAATTTTACATTTATGGATTTAAAGTCATGACTTCTCATGCACACCTAAATCCCGAAATAAACGTAGCCTAAGAAATTGTAGTAAAATAATATTT
>CM061059.1:36498510-36602871 GCA_030762865.1 Paraleonurus japonicus | reverse complement strand
CTTGGTAACATAGTCATAGCATAACCTTGCCTTGTAAAATGAAAATAAATGTATATGTACATCAGAGCCAATGCGGTGATGGAGACATCGTGTTTATATTTTCTATTTACTTTTTATAAAATTAGCCTAATAAATAATGTCTTCCTAAAAAATATTTTTAATTAAAGTTATCAATTTGCTTAAATTGTACTTGGTGGTTGCAAACATAATTTTTGAATAAAATCCTTTCAAGGTTACGTTTTCGTCGTAACAGTTATTGTTCTTTGAAAAGTGTGATCTTTTCATATTTCAAAATTTTAAGTTCATGTCTTCTATTTTAAAATTATTATTTTTTTAAAATTCATTATTTATGAAAATTGGGGCGTGACACGTTACATTTCAATAAAGAAAATGAGATTTAGGTATAACTTAAATCCAATATGAAGTGGCATGGTAACTAATTAATCTAGAAATTAAGCAAATAAATCCGTGACATGGCATATGTAATGTCGCATAGTGAGATAAAGTGGATTACAAAACATAATAATATTCCTACTTATTTACAAGATAAAGTGGAATTTATTGTAGAAACATTGAATTTGAAAAGAAAAACACAAAATGGCAATTAGTGTTACCTGCATCATGTCATGTGGATTGAATACAGTGTCCATCAACCTTTATGTTGGGAATATGGGAAATCTTGGGCCACTCACTTTGTTTTTTAATCTCTATCTCTTCTAGTAGTAGTGGACACTTATAAATCTCCAAGGTTGTTAAGTTTGTGAGGCGTCGCATGGCTTCCACGGAGGGCAGACGCTTCAACTTTCTGCACTCGTCAAGTTGTAATTCCTGTAGAGAAGTGAGATGTTGAATCTGATCCGGGAGACGCTCCCATTCTTGCCTCCCTCCCAATTCCAATGTACGAAGTGTGTGGGATCGAAATCGCAATGCCCCATCAACAGCCTTGTTAAAGGATGCTCTATCCCATATTGAAAAACCAGCAATAATTTTCAAATCCTGGAGCAACGGTGCACATGACTCCTCCATCTCGCTTAAATAATTTGCCACTGGGCAATTGGCAATTACCAAACTGCGAAGCGATGTCAAAACTTGTAATTTGTTGCTGCTGCTTGAATATGGTATTGACTCCAGATTATCGCACCACCTCAAACTCAACTCCTCCAGAGAATTGAGGCTATGCAAACCATCTGGTAACTCTCTCAGCTTGGGACAACTACTTATGACCAACTTCGAGAGATGTTGATTGTTATGGAATAACCACTCTGGCAAACTTCTCAATCCTTTTATACTATAAATAATGAGTTCCGTAAGTCTTTAATTCGATACCACATATGCTTGCCAAAGGTAACTCACTATCCATCCAATTGATTTTCAACTCTTTAAGGACTGTGAACTGACTTGGAGCACTCCCCAATTGTGGACAGGATTCGATACTCAAATATTAAAGGCATGGAAACACCTTCACTTGATCAGCACCACTTGGAATTCTAACTTCCTCCCACTCTCTCAAGTTTCTCAAACCCCGCAACTCAAGCTTTTGAAGCGTCGGGAACACAGTGATTGTCTCCAGGTAAACACCATTATTGGAGCTACACTCTTCAAAGCCGTAGAATGAAGCACCTATGGATTGTACTTTCTCCAAACGAGACAAAGACAGGAATTTGAGATGTGGCAAATGCCCCAATGTTGGGACTTCTTCACATTCTGAGCAATTTTTGAGTTTTATCTCCATCAAGTTATTGAGTCCTACCCAACGGTCTTGAAGGCATACGGCCATCTTTGAAGTCCATGACGGAAAACTTGCCCCTTTAAATCCATTAATTCCTAACATTTTTAAGTTGAGGTGAGGCTGGAGGCCTTTCAACACATTCTCATCGTTGATTGCTACATCATTTCTGTTTTTATTCCACCTCAACACTAATCTCACGATGCCCGGCTTTTGAAACAAACCTGCTTTCTTAGACTCTTCTTCACCTTGAACTTTTTCAAGATTATAAATTTTCAATTCCCCTTTTAGATTTTTCAAGCTTCCAAGCTCTACAATCTGGTGGCCTTTCTTGTTGAGCACTTTAAAGAATGGTAATGTTTGGAGAGACGTTAACATTCCCAAATGAGGAGGGAATATTGTATCATCATCCTTAAAGTAAAGATGCCTTAAGTTAAACAAGTGTTTTACAGTACTTGGCAGCTTCTTCAAACCAGATCGCCACAATGAATGCAAATATCTAATTGTTTGCAAGTGAGAGAGTTTACCAATTGAATTTGGCAAATATCTAATACGTGTCTCTGAAATGTCGAGATATCTCAAGTGTATTAGCTCCCGTATTGAATTAGGCAATTTTACTATGTCGTCGTTCGTCAGAGTTAGTGAATGCAGGCTTTTGAAGTCTGAGAATACGATATCACTGATTCTACCATTGTAGATCAGTGTCCGCAACCATTTTGCTTCGACTTTTGGGATTCGACTTGATTCCTCTCCTTTGTAATATGTGCCGTTTGAAACAGAGCCCGCTACATCATGCACTAGATCGTGCAGGCTACAATACTTTACACCACCGTATTCGTCTCTGTCCGCAACTTGCAATAGAGAGTTGTGCAGAAGAACTTTGAGAAATTGGCTGCCAACCGTCTCCATATCACGTGTTTGAGAAGGTTGAAGAAATCCTTCCGCCATCCAAAGCTGAATTAATTGTTCCGTGTCAATCCGAGCACCTTTGGGGAAAATGGAACAGTATGCAAAACACTTCTTGAGAGATGGTGAAGGCAAATGGTGAAAACTCAATTTCAATATCTTTGAGATATAATTTTCATCACCTCCAGCACCTGAGAGCCAATTCTCATCAATTGAGCTCCACTCATTTTGGGATTTACCACGCAGAACTCCCCCAATGACGTTGGCAGCTAATGGCAAACCTTTGCATTTTTCTGCAATACTTCTTCCAATGTCTTCAACACATGGTGAAATAGATCCTCCTTCAAAGGCTCTGTTTTTTATTATGGACCAGCATTCTTCCTGAGATAAGCCATTCAACTGATGCATATCGAGTGTTTTTACAAGCTCTCCAACCTCTGTATTCCTCGTTGTGACAAGGATGCCATTTCCGTTGGTAGAAGTAATTCCAGACCACGACCTATGAAAAACCTCCCACTTCTGCCCGTCCTCGTTCCAGACGTCGTCAAGAACAAGAAGATAAGTTTTGGCCTTCAAAGCCTCTTGAATCTTCTTTAGAAGAGCTTCTCTGCTCTCATCTTCAACGTTTCCTCCTTTCACATTTCTAAGAATCTTTTTCAGAAGTGCCACAACATCAAAATCTTGAGAAACATGGACCCAAATACGTTGCCCAAAGTGAGTCTTAATTTTGTGATGATTGAAGACATTGCGAGCCAGAGTAGTCTTCCCCAGTCCACCCATTCCAACAATGGGAAGGATGGACACGGCTTCTCCAGCTGGAGTCGTCAGCATTTCAACAATTTTCAACACATCATCGTCCCTTCCAATGAAAATTGGATCGACGGTGACTGAGTCGGTTTCAGAGGCAGCAGCAGCAGGTGCAGCAGAGGCAAGTTTCTGTTGAATGCCAAGCTCCGCAGCAGTTTTGTTAATAGAGTCGAAACTCGTGTTGATTTGATTGATTCTAAGAGCCACATCTCGGCGATGTACACAGAGATAAAAGGAGGGGAAACATGACGCTACCTTTTCATTGAGAATTCGCTGATAGTTGAGTTCATCCAAAGCATTATCAGCCTCAAACGCCTTTTGCTGAAGCTCTTTGACCCATATTTTGACAGCATCTTCGGTGACGGACTTCGTCTGGGCATCATCCAAGAAACTCTGAATCATGCCAAAACTTCTCCTCAGCTTTTCCGCATTTTCGTCAAGACCTCGGATGAGTGAGATCTCGTCCCTGGAGACGTTGATCAGAGTTTGAAGAAGGACTTCAATGGTGGCGGAAATTGCTTCTCCTTCCATTTTTTTTTTTTTTAAATATTTTGGGTGTGTGTGTTTGAGTGAGAGATTGATCTGTAGGTTTTGAAAGTTCTAACTGTATCTCATGAAATTATAATTATATATGACACGAATAAACTTATTCGGGGCACTCTTGTGTGAGACCGTCTCGTGCATGAGACAGACATGAGACAGAGTCACTTTTTAATAAATTGTTATCACTTTTTCATAAATTTTTATCACTTTTTTATAAATTATTATCACTTTTCAATTTGTTTTCACTTTTATATATCACTTTTTTAAAGACTGGTAACAATTTATTAAAAAGTGACTCGATTTCATACATGAGACCGTCTCATACAAGTTTTTGCCAACTTATTGTTGAGTCAATAAGTCATGTGTTCTCCGAGCACACCGAGTTAACCCGAAATAATATAAATAAAAAAAGAATATCAACATTAATTAACTGGAATGGGGTCTACATAAAACAAGTATGTGTAAAGTTGGATATATCGCTTTCGAATTATTTGAAATTTGTGCATTTCTTTATCAATTTTTCTGTGTTTGGTGGTGGAGTCTTATAAAATTATGTGTATCATTTTCTATATATATTTCGTTTTACTATTACATTATTTAGATAATGGAGCCAATGTAATTTATAAATTTTAACAATTTTAATTATTAATAATTGATATACGTGTTAAAATATTTAATAAAAGAATATAGGGTTAATTGCACATATCGTCCTGTAAGAAATTTTCCATTTCAAATTTGGTCCTTATATTTGGAAATGATCCTTTTACATGCACATATAGTCCTTTTTGATACATTTTAATTGCACATATAGTCCTTTTACATGCACATATAGTCCTTTTTTAATTGCACATATAGTCCCAAAAAGGACTATATGTGCATGTAAAAGGACCATTTCCAAATATAAGGACCAAATTTGAAATGGAAAATTTCTTATAGGACGATATGTGCAATTAACCCAAAGAATATATATAGTATGATACGTGAAAACTTGAAGAAGGGATGATCTAGTTAGTAAATAGTAATACAATGTGTTGCATGTCCATTTATATTCATGATATATATTTTCTAACCCACCAAAAAACTATCAATTTTTATTTCCAAAGTAACCCATTATATACCGAATTTGAGTGGGTGCTTTGCGTGATTAATCATACAATCAAATTAAGTAACAATCTTTTAATTGTCAAAACAACAAAGAATAAAAAAAAATTAAAATTCGCGTTGGCGTTTCACAAACATATAGCATATGGTGCTAAAGTGTGAGAAGTCATATAAAATAGGAATAATACTTTTTTCTTTTTCTCTCGACATAATAAAGGGACAGTTGTATTTGAATTTATTCCAAGGGTAAATCAAAGGAATGCTTACCCTAACCCAAGATTCCTTTCTTTTTAAAAAGAAAAAGGGGTAAATTGCATTTTTGGTCCCAAGAGAATGAGTAGTTTGCAAAATGCTCCATTTTCTGACACTTTTGGTCCCGTAGTTTTTTTGACATTTTAGTCCCAAAAAAATTGCAGTTTTGGTCCCAAAAGAATGATAAAACAAGTATGTGTAAAGTTAGATATATCGCTTTCGAATAATTTGAAATTTGTGCATTTCTTTATCAACTTTTCTGTGTTTGGTGGTGGAGTCTTATAAAATTATGTGTATCATTTTCTATATATATTTCATTTTTGTATTACATTATTTAGATAATGGAGCCAATGTAATTTATAAATTTTAACAATTTTAATTAAACGTGTTAAAATATTTAATAAAAGAATAAATATACTATGAAAACTTGAAGAAGGGATGATCTAATTAGTAAATAGTAATACAATGTGTTGCATGTCCAATTATATTCATGATATTTTCTAACCCACCAAAAAACTATCAATTTTTATTTCCAAAGTAACCCATTATATACCGAATATGAGTGGGTGCTTTGCGGGATTAGTCATACAATCAAATTAAGTAACAATCTTTTAATTGTCAAACAAAAAAGAATAAAAAATTAAAAATTCGCGTTGGCGTTTCACAAACATATAGCTTATGGTGCTAAAGTGTGAGAAGTCATATAAAAGAGGAATAATACTTTTTTCTTTTTCTCTCGACATAATAAAGAAGACAGTTGTATTTGAATTTATTCCAAGGGTGAATCAAAGGAATGCTTAATTACGCTAACCCAAGATGCCTTTCTTTTTAAAAAGGAAAATAAGTAAATTGCATTTTTAGTCCCAAGAGAATGAGTGGTTTGCAAAATGCTCCATTTTTTGACATTTTTGGTCCCGTAGTTTTTTTGACATTTTTAGTCCCAAAAAAATTGCAGTTTTGGTCCCAAAAGAATGATAAATGCAGTTTTGATTCCGAGAAAATGATATAAAATTGCAGTTTTGGTCCTAAAAAATAATGATTGGGACTATTTTTGCAAAAAAAAAAGGACAAAAAAAGAACGTGGGACTAACATTGTCGTTGAAAAATTCTCATGGGATCAAAACTACAGTTTTCCCAAAGGAAAAGTATACGTAATAAGAATATCAAGATTGTGATTTTTTTAAATCTCGTCTGCTTTAGAAGTATGCAAAAACTTGTATGTAAATATTGTTGCACATATATATTGAGTTTCCTGCTTCTTCTCTCTCTTTTTTTTTTTTTTTTTCTGTGTTTCCTTCCTTCCTTTCTCTTCTCATTTCTTTTGTGTATTTTCCAGAATAATATTGAGTTTGTTTTGCCAACTGTTTTTGTGGAATGTAAAACACCATATATATAATACTAATAAAATCCAATTTCTTGACCAATTATATTTACAAAATAAGTATTGAAAAACGAAATGACGAACATATATAATTTGTGGAATTTTAGCGGATCAATCTCTTGTGTTTCGTATACACAATAAGCTTATGGTGTTACCACTTTAGAAAAAGTTAAAATATCAAATATTTGATCAAGAGTATTAAAAATTTCATCAGGAGTATAAAAAATTAGGGTCAATGATATCATATTTGACCGAGAGTATAAAAAATTATATGAAATTGAAAAATAATATTTAAAGTATCAAATATTTAATCAAGAGTATCAGTAAAACACCCTATACTTAAGATGTATACGAAACATATAAGACTTTGTCATGAAATTTTCATTTCTGATAGAGAGACAATGGCTCTTGAATGTTTTACAACTCTTGAATAATGAATAATGTTAGGTGACGTAGGTTACGAGAATTAGTTTATTCAAGGCTACCACAACTTGTTTCTAGCCCTTATTTTCTTGACGTGAGATTTTGATTGCTTTATACTCTACCGTGGTTAGTGGAGTTTGCATGTTTATTAAATGTTTATTAAATATTTGATATAAATTGTTGAGTTGTCTACTACGTGATTTCATTTCCATGTTATTCTAATAGCCAGGGCCCTTGTGAGGTTTGGGACCGACGAGTCTTCGGGTGTATACCGCCGTGCTCAATGGCAAAGTCTAATAGCCTGGGGCCCTAATGGGGTCCGGAATCGCGGATCTTCGGGTTTAACCCGCCATGCTTCATTCTACGTGCGAGAATACCAGGGTCCTTAAAAAGGCTTTGGGAAGGCTCATAACTCCATTTCTATGTTGGCAAAGTGGCAAAGTGACAAAGTATTAATGACAATGTTGACAAAGTTTATGTGAATGTTATTTACTTGACATTGATGTCTTAACTGTTTATTCTAGCATTTAATTTTGAATAACTTGACCCCACTGAGTGTGCTTGCATACTCACCCCATTAAACCCCATTTCAGACTAATCAGAGTGGTGCAGCGGAAGCGTGGTGATGGAGACATCGTGTTTATATTTTCTATTTACTTTTTATAAAAATAGCCTAATAAATAATGTCTTCCTAAAAAATATTTTTATTTAAGTTATCAATTTGCTTAAATTGTACTTGGTGGTTGCAAACATAATTTTTGAATAATATTCTTTTAAGGTTACGTTTCCGCCGTAACATTTATTGTTCTTTGAAAAGTATGGTCTTTTCATATTTCAAAATTTTAAGTTCATGCCTTCTATTTTAAAATTATTATTATTTCAAAATCCATTATTTATAAAAATTGTGGCGTGACAGGTCGAGCTCAATCTACTCGAGCAAAATGCGAGCACCAAAAATGTTCTATCCACTTTCACTACAAAAATAACACGAATTAACGAGGGCAATTAACGAGGGGGGTAAAACCCTCGTTAATTGCCGAGGGGCTAGCCGAGGGGTAAAATAACGAGGGACTTAGCGACGGCACGTTAACCCTCGGTAAATTAGCGAGGGCTCGAGCGAGGGCACGTTAACCCTCGGTAATTAACGAGGGTGAGACCCTCGCCAATGCCACGTCACAATTAACGAGGGCTATTTCCCTCGGCAAATTAACGAGGGCAGGCACCCCTCGGTGGGCCCCTCGCCAATTCCACATATTTAACCCCCAGCAGCAACATTTTTTCCCCCAAAATCGTGAAACTCTCCCCCAGCTGCTGCCGCCGCCGGAAATTACACCACCCACTAGTTGGGCTTTATTGTACTCGTTCCTAGGAACATTTCTACGGTGAGTTTTTATGATTTAATCGGTTAATTTTGTTGTTATTTTACAAATTTTGTATTTTTTTATATGCATGTATTTGTGTAATTTTGTTGTTATTGTACATAATATGCATATATTTGTGTAATTTTGTTGTTATTGTTGGTGATTTATTAATTATTTAGAGTTAATTTGTATAATTGTTATGTGTATTTTAATTATTTAGGAAAATATTAATTAATTAGTAATTATGCAATTATATAATTTTGTTGTTATAGTTGATTTATTAATTATTTAGTGTTAATTTGTGTAATTTGTTATGTATATTTAAGTATTTAAGAAAATTATTAGTACATGAATTATATATAATTATTTAGAGTTAAGTAATTAGTAATTATGCAATTAAATAATTTTGTTGTTATAGTTGGTGATTTATTATTTAGTGTTAATTTTTGTAATTGTTAGGTGTATTTTGATTATTAGTAATTATTTAGGAAAATTAGTAGTATAAGATTATTATATAATTATTTAGTGTTAATTAATTAGTAATTATGCAATTATATGATTTTGATTATTAATATTATTACAATTTTAATTTAATTTCTATAATTTGTAGGTGTGTACGTTTATTGAAAAAGATTCGATCCGGGAGTATAATTTCATAGCCACCACTATCACCGTAAGTATTCTTTTTGTAATTAATTAATTATTATTTAAATACGATTTTAATTTAATTATAATAATTAATTAATTACAAATTATTTTGCATGCATGATATAATAATAATTTATATATATGGTGATCGATGTTCGATCAAATTTTGTATGATAGTTCAATTATAATATTAATTTTGAAAATCGAATCGATGTTCGATTCAAATTGATGTTGGAGTTGAGGGTTGATGAATTGTTTGGTATTGTTTGCTGTAGAATGTGCGTTCCGACTTGATTAATTTTAATTAAGTCAGAAATGGATGCACTAGGAATTAATTACTTGATATATTAACTGGGGAATGCGATAAAATAAAACAAAACTCTGCCGAAATTTTTAGAAAATATATATATTAATATTAGAAAAAAAAATATTAAGTGGAAGAATTAATTATATATGATTTAATTAAATTTTGAATCTTCATTAATTTGAAACAGATGAATTATTCAAGCCGTAGTTGGATGTATGGTCCAAGAACGATTAATGGCATGATATCTCCCGAATTTCTTAGTGGAATCGAATCGTTTATAGAATTCGCTACTAGTAACCCGGAATGGATGAGTGGAGGAAAGATTAGGTGTCCTTGCTCGAAATTCAAATGTAGGAACCATAGTTTTAGAGAACCCATTGACGTGAAATCACATTTGTTTAGGCATGGGTTTATGTCTTATTATCACAATTGGATTTTGCACGGTGAGCAAAATTGGAATTCTATGCCATACCGAAACTATGATCAGCCGGCGTCGACTTCATATAGAGTTGACGACACTGCAGCACCTAGCTCGTACCAAAATATGATGATGGACTTAACTTCCGGTCCTAACATCGAGTTTCCAAAATGTGGAAGAAGAGCCCCTTAGTGAGGAACCTCCTAATCAGCATGCTGCACATTTTTTTGACATGCTTCGTGCAGCGGATCAGGATCTGTATCCTGGTTGCGAGTCTCATTCTCAGTTGTCATTCAATGCCCGTCTTTTAAACATTAAAACTGAGAATAGACTGTCTGAAAGGGGTTACAATCAAATAGTTGATTTGATTAGTGAGATTTGCCCTCCAGAAAATCTGGTGCCCAAGAAATTTTCTGATACTAAACAGTTGATGGGTGGGATGGGTCTTCCCGTAGAGAGGATTGATTGCTGTGCAAATAATTGTATGATATATTGGGGTGCGAGACGGGGAGCTTGAATCTTGTAAGGTTTGTGGTCGATCCCGATTCAAACCTGCTAGACGTGGTGTGGATGGTCGATGGAAAAAGAACAGTCCTTTCAAAGAGATGTTCTATTTTCCTATCATTCCTCGATTGCAGAGACTGTATCAGTCCACTACTACTGCTAAGGATATGATATGGCATGCTAGTTGCTATAATGATGAGGCTGGTGTTATGCGTCACCCTGCAAATTCGTTGGCTTGGAAACACGGACTATTCATATCCCGATTTTTGCAGGTGAAATACGGAATGTGAGGCTGGGTTTGAGCACGATGGTTTTCAGCCGTTTTGGGCGATCGGAAAAAAAGATTCGTCATGGCGAGTGATAGTGACACCGTACAATTTGCCCCCATGGTTGTGCATGAAAGAACAATTCATGTTTCTGACGGTTTTGGTGCCTGGTCCTAAAAATCCGAAGGATAATATAGATGTATTTTTACAGCCACTAATTCATGATTTGAACATGTTGTGGGGAAATGGGGTGGAAACATATGATGTTGCTAGAAGCGAGAATTTTATGATGCGAGCCGCATTAATCTGGACCATTAGTGACTTTCCGGCCTTACTCAATCTTTGTCTGGATGGAGCACATTTGGAAGGACTTGTCCATATTGTCTGAGTACTCCGATGCCTTCACTTTAAAACTCGGCCATAAACAAATGTGGTTTGATAACCATCGTAAGTTCTTACCCAGGGGACATCCGTATCGCAGAACAAGACCGCATTCACGAAGAATGTAGTAGTTATAGATGACCCACCACCCATCCGAACAGGGGAAATGCTTCTACAAGAAATTGATTGGTTGGGTACCGGGAAAGTGACGGAGAAGAGGGTCTTGAGGCCCACAACAAGAAGATTAGATGGTGGTGGAGGAAGAAAAGTAATTTTTGGGATTTGCCATATTGGAGTACCCTCTTGATCCGGCATAATTTGGATGTGATGTACATTGAAAAAATGTGTTTGATAATTTATTCTACACGGTGATGAATGTGGAAGGGAAAACAAAAGACACAAATAAGTCTAGGGATGAACTTAATGAATATTGTCGCTCGTCCCTCTCTAGAGAAATGTCAACGCACGGGGAAAGTATCCCAAAGCTTGTTATTCACTTGATAAGAGTCAAAAGGATGATCGTGCGGATGGGTAACCGAGTTGAAGTTTCCCGATGACTATGTGTCTAACCTATCTCGATGTGTAGACTGGAGCAAATTGAAGATGTTTGGGATGAAGAGTCATGATTGTCATGTGTTTATGCAGAGACTACTCCCGATTGCTTTTCGTGAAACTCGCCGCCGAATGTGTGGAAAGCAATCACTGAACTTAGTTTGTTCTTTAGGGAGTTAACTTCTACATCCATTACGGTAGAGAACATGGCTCGATTGGAAGCAGATGTTCCAGTTATATTGTGTAAGTTGGAACGTATTTTTCCCTTGACTTCTTCAATTCGATGGAGCATCTGCTGTGCACCTTGCATACGAAGCAAGGATAGCTGGTCCTGTGCAGTATAGATGGATGTATCCATTTGAGAGGTAATTTATAACTCTAAATTATTTGATTACCTAAAACGGTTATATATATATATATATAACACTTGATTCATTTAATTAGGTATCTTCACAATTTAAAGCTCAGTGTTGGTAACAAGGCGCATGTTGAAGCATCGATTGCAAATGCGTATTTAACAAAAAGAGGCCTCAATATTTTGTTCCCTCTATTTTGGCGATCACGTTCGCAGACGAGGCGGCACGGTGTAGTGTACCTCGTAATTACGATGGTCGGGCGAGGTACCCGAAGTAGCGAAAGGTACTTTGTCCATATTTATACCTCCTGGTCGACATCTTGGAAAGGTGAACAAAAGATGGATTGTAGATGAGGAGAAAAACACGGCTCATACGTACGTGTTACTAAATTGTCCCGAGTTGCAACCGTATATCGAGTAAGTTTATAACATTCAACTTTTGTTAATTATACCGTCAATCCGTATATTAAATAATCAAATCCCCTTTTGTAGTATGTTTTCCGAGCAATTGCAAAAATACCATTCGGGACTCTCGAGGGCTGAACAAGATAATAGACTACAAGATGAGTTTGCATCGTGGTTTGAACAACTTGTAAGGATAAACAATATTCAAAATCGGTGGATACGTGATCTTTCTAGCGGTCCTTCGAGTTGTGTCACCACATACCCTGGATATTACGTGAATGGTTACAAATTTCACACACGAACTTATGGCTCATCCAAATCTACTTCAAATTGTGGCGTTTGTATCAAGGGTAAAAATTATGATGCAGATGAGAATGATTTCTACGGGATCCTCGAGGAAGTAGTGCAATTGGAGTACCCCGGACGTATTGAGAAAAATATTGTTCTGTTCAAGTGTGAGTGGTTTGATCCATCTGTGCCAAATGGAACTAGAGTACATCCTCATTACAAACTTGTGGATGTTAATCAAAGGGGAAGATACGGCCGCTACGATCCTTTTGTGTTAGCAAGTCAAGCCACTCAAGTTTACTATTGCAAATACCCGGGAAAGCGTAGACATGAGTGGTTGGCCGTTTGCAAAATCAAACCGAGATCCTTGGTCGAAACCGTGCCAACGAATGAACAAGAGCTTCCCCCCTTTCAAGACGACCTTGAGTCCCAAATTAATGTTGTCCAAACGGATGATGATCCACTCATATTGACAGATGTCAACGGTGCACTAATTGATATTGAAAATAATGAAGAAGAGGAAGGAGAAGACGAAGAAGAAGAAGAAGAAGAAGAAGAAGAAGAAGAAGAAGAAGAAGAAGAAGAAGAAGAAGAAGAAGAAGAAGAAGAAGAAGAAGAAGAAGAAGAAGAAGAAGAAGAAGAAGAAAATGATGATGATGAGGAGGAGGAGAGTGAAGAGGAGGAGGAGGATGAAAACTCAGATGAATATTGAATATATAGTGTAATAATTATGTGTGTTTCATTTTAATGCATTGCTCGAGTATATGATGAATTATTTGTTATTGAATAGTGTAATAATGTGGTTTTATTTAATTATTGTTCTGAGATGAGCGGACCGTCTGGATGGAGGGGACCGTGCGGGGTCCAGGGACGATTTGGGTCGACGGAGCGTCCGGATTCGGGTCGAGGGTACGATCCAGTACCCATTATTCAGCAGGATGAAGCGGATGAGGCTGTCGGCTCGAGTCTTATGAGGACCATCCAGATCCAGCTCCGGCCTCGCGGGTTCGATCCTGGATATATGGATCTAGAGGGGCACGTAAGTTAAATACTTGTGAATAATAAACTGTGTCATATTTATATGTCTATTATAATTTCGCGTGTTTATTCCGTTTTTGCAGGTTGATGCCATCGAATCAGGTATCCAGGATTATTCGGGATATTATGTATAAACATATGGAGCCCGGTGCATTCACTTTCCGGATGATATCTCCTCAGAGGCTGCAGACGTACTGGGAGTCATTTCAGGTATATTATATTTTGTTATTCGCTATTTAATTTTGATTAATTTATAAACTTTAACGCTTATTGAGTACAATAATATTTTGTTTGGCAGAGAGTGACTAGGTGGGACCCTTCCGTTACGAACTCAACGGAGGTGTATCAGCTGTTCCTTCGTAGGGCAGCGGAAAGATACACTGATATGCTGAACAACGTGAAAACGTTGTTCTTCACCAAGGAACAGGTGCCTGGATGGGATGACGCCGTCTTCAATCCACTGCTCGAGTATTGGGGTAGAGAAGAGGTGAGGTCAAAGAGCGCGCAGTGTAGGAGGAATCGAATGTCGGAGCCTGGAGGCACGGGTACTGGCATCTCCCGTCATAGGGGTGGATCCCGTGGATCGGCCCGAGTATTCATATGACTTTGTAAGTAATTTTTAATGCTAGTTCAATATTTTAATTAAACATGTGGTTCTAATTAAATAAATACAGGAGAGGAAGCATGGACGGCCCCCCACTGACTGGGACATAGTGCAGCATTACCACGCAACTCCTGAAGGGGAGTACACCTACGGGGCCCTTAGTGACACAATTGTAAGTATTTTTATTTTATATTATATAATAATTTATAAAAAAAATTATATATATGTCTATTTTTGTAATCTAAATTTTTTATTGTGGAAATATTAAATGCAGTATGAAGTACAAGAGGCGGCCTCCCGGATGCCTCAGCCCTCCGAGGGGTCGAGCTCGAACCCCAACCCGACTTATCCCAGATCTATGTCCAAAGAGTTGGAAAACAACACGGGAGGGTTCGGGGTCTCGGTCAGCTGGGTAAGTCCAGACGCCTTGTTCATCATCGAGCACTCCTCCTAGTGGGATCACCCAAGCTGATATGGACCGGATGCTCCAAGAGGAGCGTGAGAGGGTGCGGTTGGAGATGGAGCAGATGCGAGAGCAGATGCGAGCGGAGATGAGAGCGGAGATGCGAGCGGAGTTGCAGGCGGACATGCAACGTCAACTCCAGGAGATGTTGCAGGGGTTGCGGGGTTCCTTCCCTGGTGGTGATATTCCCCCAGCTGGTCCGGGTGGTTCTGATCAGTCATCCCGTGGGTCCCGGGGTTCTAGGCGCCGCTAAATGAATTATTTGTGTTTAAAACTATAAATTTTTCTGAATGTTAATTAAGAATTTATGAATTTTAAATGTTTATGAGTATGAATTTTAATTAATTTATAAGATGATGAATTTTAGTTATTTAAAGTATCAATTTTAATTGTTTAAGAGTACATATTTACACATGATAATATAGTTGATAATTTAATTGAATATATATGTGATAATAATAATAATTATAAACATGATAATATATATATGCAATAATAATAATAACAATAATATATGATAACATGTATATAGTGAATTTTAGGATACATTTTAATTGAATATATACAATATTAATAATTATAAAATAATAATATATATACTAATTGAATAGTGTAATAATGTGGTTTTATTTAATTATTGTATATGGTAAATGATAGGATACAATTTAATTGAATATATACAATAATTATAAAATAATAATAAATATATTAAATATTGTATACAATTTAATTGAATATATATAATAATTACAAAATAATAATAAATATATTAAATATAGTATACAATTTAATTGAATATATACAATAATTATAAAATAATAATAAATATATTAAATATTGTAGACAATTTAATTGAATATATATAATAATTAAAAAATAATAATAAATATATTAAATATAGTATACAATTTAATTGAATATATGTGATAACATATATAATTGAATAATAGTTATATTAAACATATTTAATTGAATAACATTTATAAATTAAAAATATATAAAATATTGAACATAATATGATATTAATATATTTAAAAGCAAAAACATATCGAATGATTAGATTTGGCGAGGGAAGTGTTTACCGACAAGGTTTTTGCCGAGGGCTACCTTCCCTCGGTAAAGCCCTCGCCAACCCCCTCCCCCTCGTTAATTCCCTCGCTAACCCCCTCGCCAAATTCATTTTTTTTTGTGGTGTTTGTCGAGCTCGAGCATTTTGGTACGAGCACCAGCTGCTTTGGTCGAGCTCACATGCTCTGGTCGACGCAAACCATTTTTCCAATTTTCAGTTTTTCGACTCATTTTCTTCATAATTTGAGTTTTCGAACTCTGATTAACTCGATTACTTTTTTGTTGCACTCCTCTTTTCGATGTCCTTCATATTGCTCAATCATTCAATTGACTCTACTTGAGCTCGTGATTTGCTTCAAAAAAATTTCCATTTTCTACAAAAATATCAAAATTCTCTGCTCGACAATTAAGCGTAAATTAAAACTCAAACACGTGGTAAATGCAACGTAGTTCATGCAATTATCACCCGAATCACCTGGTCAAGCAGCCATGAATGCTCAATCGAGTAACTCTGTTTCAAAATCGTACACATTTTTCTTGCTCGTGCTTGAGCAACCCTGCTCGGCCGAGCACGAGCCAAACCAACAAAAAAAAAAAAAAAAAACAGGCCAGATTTTAAACCTAGAATTGCATGCTTACCCCCCAAAGGGTATAAATACCCTTATTTTCAGTTTTTTTTTTCTAGGAAGGGCAGCCATTCCTAAGAGTTACAAAACCATCCCAAGTAATATTTTTTTCATTTGATAGATAGTTTCCCTAATCTTCTAGTTTTCCATAGATTTCCATATTGGTCCTTTAATTTTAGTTGTCTTTATGTCTCCAAGCAAGGATTCAAGGAATATTTGTAAATTTCATCAAGATTGTAGCTCAATTATACATATTGGAGGCGATATCATTTACCTATTTCAAGTTTATACTTAATTTTGTTATGAGTATTATTGTTTCTTTCTCTACACCTATGAGTTTCTCTTTGAGAACCATGGACTAATTTACTTATACTTTGGGTGTTTGATTTATGAAGGATAATGATGTGATTGTATTATTGTGGCTTTGATTGTGCTATGAAATTTGTCTAATTAGCTATTATATTAAAAGAAAAAAAAATAAAAAAAGCCATAAGATCACACATCGATCCAAAGGCAGGACCCCTATTAAAAATCTTATAAGGATAAACACTAGATCCCTAAATAAAGAAAGAGAAGAAACTCTATACAAAATCAAAGTAGATTCCATAAACGTATCCTATGTTGTCAAATCCATCACATTGTCTCACCATTCCTACTACTATGGTGGATCATCTTCACACATATCTGCCCAACTCTTAGAAGCCACGGCTCGCATTGATTTAAGTGCATCTGTATCAGCATTTGAGATAATCACGTAGCTGCTATCATAAGGAGGCGAAGTCCACACTCTGCCCTGGTTAGATTTGTGTTATGAAATTTGTGTTGTAGCTTTTATTAATATGTTCACCTTGATTGATTAGTTGGGTGAATCTATTAGCTCTTGTATTGGTTGTTCAAATCCGAGGAGCTTTGATAGTAAATTAATTAGGTGCTAGTTAAATCTATTGATCACCCAAGTCTCACGAGAGATCGAATTTCAACTAATTTGTGATAGCCCTTAGTAAGGACCAACAAAATAGCACAAGAAAGGTTATAGTGACATGTGTAGCACCATTTGAATTCATGAAGACGACACCGGAAGCATATTTTCTCACAGTTGTACTTTCGGATCGGAAGTTAGATATAATTGCGCTTAGTTTAATTCTCTTGTCTTTGATGGTATTTTAATTTGTGCATTATTAGTTTAAAAACTCCAAAAATACTTGTGCCTACTATATATAATATCATGAGAGCGTATAATTTTAGGGATTTATCGTTCTACTAGGTCCTACGTTCGAATATACTTGGTTGTATACTTGCTAATACTATAGTGTACCCTTATCCTTGAGGACTAGTTATTTTTGTGCTAAAATAGTGAAAAATACGAATAAATGGTGGGTTTAACTCCCTTTAACCCACGGTCTGCCGATAAATGGACTAAGTTGAGAATTTTATAACCCACCTTATCAACATACCCGCCATCTTGACAACTCTAATAAAAAAAAAAAAAAAAAAAAAGGAGTAAAATTATGTTACGTGGGTGCTTGAGTTCAACCTTAATTCTAAGTGGCAGCAAACTCATGATAGCTTAAGTAATTACGTTTCAATTTCTTACCTTTTTGTTTATACTTGTTTAGGAATGGTGCATTCTTATCATACTAATGAAGGACATTTATTCAAAATAATGACAAATATTACAAATATTATAATACCATTACCTTTCTTTAATCGCAAATTGTGAAATGTTTAAATTTTTCTTTTTGTTTTCAACCTAAAAGTGTTCCTCAATTTTTTCTGTTAAAGGTAAAAAAAAAGGTGTTCCACAATTTATCATCGTTAATTAACTTCATATAATACATTAAAGAACATAGTAAATATATCCATGGAGCCACACTGGGCACGGGACACTGCCCCACTGAAATTTTTAAATTTTTTAATAATAATAATAATAATAATAATAATAATATATATATATATATATATATATATATATATATATTCTTTTATATCAATATATTAGCCTTTGAACTTAGTCAAAGCAACCCATGAAAACTCAACTATTACTGATGTCCAAGTTCATTCACCAGATAAATTTTATCCGTAACTATCCCTTAAAATTAAGGCAAAAAATCACCAAATTTTCGTAAATTACAATCTAATATAATTTTTTAATCTTATTAAACAAAATTCCAATTTAATTTTTTTTTTTGTCATTCGAGTTTACGGGCATATTAGTTTCTCCCTGTTGATGATGTATTGTCGAAATATGAAGATTTTTATTTTCATTGCTTACATGAACGTTGAATGTGATTTAATTTTATTTTTTATTGTTTATTCAAATGAAAATCCAAATCAAAATCAAATCTCAAATCATAAATCTGTGAAATAATTTTGCATTGAAATATGAGTTTAAATCCATGTTTTATCTTGTTCGGAGAAGATAATCATTGTCATTTTTAGCAGGTACCAAATATCTCGTGATTTTGTCAAGTTCCCAATTTTTTTAGTTTTTTTAATTTAATTGATATTATGTGTTCGAATTTAATTTTAATTTTTTTTAATGAGTTGAAATATCCAGACAGCATGTCGCGCGGATAAAAAAAAAGTCATATCATCTGTTTTCGTCGGATTATGTGCGTTCATGACCGACCGTGAGCAAAACGACGTTGTTTAATTTGTTATTTTTTAATTTAAATGGAATAAAATTAGTTTAATTTTTAAGTTTTAGTTTTGATTTATTTTTATACAATTTATTAATAATGTATAGTAAAAATATAATAAAAAAACTAAAAACACAGTCAACTTCCATTTAAGCAAAAAAAAAATATATATATAAACATAGAATATTTAAAAATGCAAAAAAAAAAAAATTAATCGAAGAGAAGCCAATATGCATATAAGATCGAAATGCAAAAAAAAAAATTAATCGAAGTTTTTTTTAGAAGATTTAAAAGCTTATTTATATTGCAATTTGCGAAAAGATAGTAATTTAATTTGCAATTAAAAATTGTAAAATGAAACGACATCGTTCTTTCGCAGCCACGTGGATGCTGACAAACATAGACAAATCTACACGTAAGCTATAATTATAAAATATTATTAAATTGGAGCTTTATTTGCCAAGATTCAAAAATTTAGATTAAAATACAATTTAAAAAAGAAAAAATAATTTAATATACAATTAAACCTAAATTATATTATATACCGTATTTATATAAAACCTACTCAAACAATGTTCATATAAATTCTATAAACAATTGGGAGAAACTTGGTTTTACCCTTTTTCATAAGAAAAAGATGTTTTCTACCCACTTTGACTTAAGCCTATTTTTGACTATAATATACTTTTTTCAATTTTCATTAAAATTCTTACCCGTTTTACTACAATGCTTAAAATAGAAATAGTCCATTACGACCATATCAGGTCCCAACTCCTTGGGAAGGGAGGTGAGATTGGTGTCTTGGGCACTCCCCATCGATCACAAGGCACATGCTCTTCTTTCTCCCTCAACTCCTTGGCCAACTTCCACTTAGGAATTCGAGTTGAACACTCACCTTTTTCAAGCACTTTTTCCTTCTTCTTTGTTGATGCTTCATCCTTCTCCTTCATCATCCCCTTTTTCTCTTCATCTTCATTGATTCTTTCAAACTCATTTTCCTCATCTTCACCACCCTCTTCTTCAACCTCTTTCTTCTCATAAGAATCACCACTTTCAAACTCCCCTTCTCTTGGCATTGATGGTCCATCGTACTTGGTACCACTTCTCAATACAATTTCCTAGCATTTCTCTCTTGGGTTCACCTCGGTATTTGAAGGAAACTTCCCCTTATTTTGCAAATTCCCCAAAGTGTTAGCTAATTGACCCATTTGGAATTCAAGAGTCTTGAGTTGGTTTCCATGTTGGGTAATTTGGCTCCCAAACAAGCCTTCCATCTTATCAAATCTTGCCTCGAGCTTAGCATCTTTCTCTTCCGTCTTCTTGATCAACAAGGCCAACAACTCATCCGTCGAAGGCTTCCCTTCTCCATTAGGCGGTTTAGCTCTCGAATCAAATCCGGGTGGGAATTGCACAGCGGCCTTAGGATTTGCATATGAAAAATTTTCATTCTTACAGAAATTTGAGTTATAGGAATTGTTACCTTGAGTGAATTGGCCTCCTTGTTGGAAAGAAGATGAACCTCTTTGTTGATACGGTGGTCGGAATTGCCCTTGTGTGAATTGCTATCCTCCTTGGTAGCCTTGTTGATAGCCTCCTTGAGGTTGTCTACCCAAATAGTTCACATCTTCACATGACCCAACTTGGTTAAGGACTTGCCCTTCTTGCATCATTGGAGGAGGAGGGACATCTCTTTGTTGATTGGCGGTAAGTGAGCTCACCTTATCAATTAAAGTCATCATCATTGACTTCATCAAGTCTCCTTGCTCCACATTAGCTACTCTTTGATTAGGGCCTTGATTGGTGTTCCATTGGGAAGCATTATTGGCTACTCCATCTAAAATCTCAATAGCCTCTTGTGAAGTTAAGAACAAGAAATCACCCTTAGCACACGCGTTCAAATGTAGTTGAGACGCTTCATCCACTCCACAATAAAAGAAGCATATGGTTTGCTCCTCCGGGAACCCGTGTTGGGGACACGAAATCAACAAGTTGTTGAAACGTTCCCACGTGTCCTTGATGCTCTCCTTCGGCTTTTGTTTGAAACCAGCAATTTCATTTCTTGCTTGGACGGTTCGAGAAGGAGGATAGAACTTAAGCAAAAATTTCTGACTCACCTTCTCTCATGTACGCACACTCCCCGGTGGTAAGGTCTTGCTAAGCCATTGCTTGGCCTTTCCCGTAAGTGTAAATGCAAACAACAGTAACTTTTTAGCATCTTCGGAGACTCCATTATACTTCATAGTATCCGCTAGCTCCAAAAATACAATACATCAGTTACAAAGAGAAGCCAATATGCATATAAGATCGAAATGCAAAAATAAAATTAATCGAAGTTTTTTTAGAAGATTTAAAAGCTTATTTATATTGCAATTTGCGAAAAGATAGTAATTTAATTTGCAATTAAAAATTATAAAATGAAACGACATTGTTCTTTCGCAGCCACGTGGACGCTGACAAACATAGACAAATCTGCACGTAAGCTATAATTATAAAATATTATTAAATTGGAGCTTTATTGCCAAGATTAAAAAATTTAGATTAAAATACAATTTAAAAAAGAAAAAATAATTTAATATACAATTAAACCTAAATAATATTATATACCGTATTTATATAAAACCTACTCAAACAATGTTCATATAAATTCTATAAACAATTGGGAGAAACTTGGTTTTACCCTTTTTCATAAGAAAAAAATGTTTTCTACCCACTATGACTTAAGCCTATTTTTGACTATAATGTACTTTTTTCAATTTTCATTAAAATTCTTACCCGTTTTACTACAATGCTTAAAATAGAAATAGTCCATTACGACCATATCAGGCCTCAACTCCTTGGGAAGGGAGGTGAGATTGGTGTCTTGGGCACTCCCCATCGATCACAAGGCACATGCTCTTCTTTCTCCCTCAACTCCTCGGCCAACTTCCACTTAGGAATTCGAGTTGAACACTCACCTTTTTCAAGCACTTTTTCCTTCTTCTTTGTTGATGCTTCATCCTTCTCCTTCATCATCCCCTTTTTCTCTTCATCATCATTGATTCTTTCAAACTCATTTTCCTCATCTTCACCACCCTCTTCTTCAACCTCTTTCTTCTCATAAGAATCACTACTTTCAAACTCCCCTTCTCTTGGCATTGATGGTCCATCGTACTTGGTACCACTTCTCAATACAATTCCCTTGCATTGCTCTCTTGGGTTCACCTCGGTATTTGAAGGAAACTTCCCCTTATTTTGCAAATTCCCCAAAGTGTTAGCTAATTGACCCATTTGGAATTCAAGAGTCTTGAGTTGGTTTCCATGTTGGGTAATTTGGCTCCCAAACAAGCCTTCCATCTTATCAAGCTGGACTTTTACATATATTTCGAGAATTCCCTCTTGCTTAGGGTTCTGTCGTTCCTCGTAACGCCGTTTGTTTCCCTTTTGGAATCTTGTGCTGGAAGTGAATCTTCTCCGGCAATGGAATCTGGATCTGTGTTTTGATTTTCTTAATCTGCTTTGTCTCCTTCCTTTTTATTCCTTGCTCTTGTTTCTTGCTGACTTTTTTGTTTTGTCTTTGTTTTGTGCCTTCTGTCTCTTCTTGCTCTCTGTGCGCGGGCCGATGGATCGGCGATTTTTGCCCGGTGGATGCTGAGTAGGATTCGCTTTTCCCTCTCTGTGTGGACCCACACCTTTCACGTTCAGGTGAGCTTTGTCGTGCTTTTTCCCCCTTTCCCCTTGCTCTGGTGCCTCCTTTCTGGGTGCAAACCACACAATGTTAACCGACCAAAGGGGTAAAAGAATAGATCTGAGTAAAGAAGAAGGACTCCGTATTAATGTTGAGGATGAAGAATCAAAGCAGTCATCTACACACTGCTTAATAGGGAAGGTTTTGACAAACAGGGCCTTCAATGCATTTGGGTTATTGGAAGCTATGAAAAAAGCAATGAACCCTCCTAGTGGATTTACTGCTAAAGAAATTGGAAAAAATCTGTTCTCATTTCATTTCAAATCGGGAAGGGACATGAAAGCAATTATTGGTAGAGAACCCTGGCACTTTGATAAGAATATACTGATGCTTAAGGAACTTGGAGGAGATGAACAGCCCTCCTCCCTAAAGTTTGAGGATACTGCTTTCTGGATTCGAATCTACGAATTGCCGATGGTTGCTCGAAAGAAAATAACGGTCTTACAGATTGCCAATAAGTGCGGGAAACCAATCGAAATCGATGAAAGCTCTCTTGAAGGCTTATCTCGAAGTGTTAGAGTGAAAGTCAGGGTCGACTTGAAGAAACCTCTAACAAAAGGAATACTTCTGGAAATAGGCGACAATAAGAAAATCTGGGTAGTATTCAAATATGAGAGATTGCCTTCATTTTGTTACCTGTGTGGTACTCTCGGCCATATGCGACGGGATTGCGATCTAACAGAGGGGTCATCAGAACTTGAATCTCTCTCAGACGACAAGCTTCCTTTTGGTGAATGGATGAAGGCCTCACCTATGAAAACTGCCTCGGTCTCGATAGCAGGGCAGGGTAAGAATAGTGACAATTTCTCCCTCCGACGCCAACTTTTTGAGCAATTTAAACAGAATATTGTAGAAGAAAAGGAGGAGGTGGAGAGGGGAGACTCCATGGAGTATGAACACGGGGGAGAGGACTCAAACAAAATTGCAGAAATGACGAGCACTCTTTTTCGAGTTGTGGTGACAGATGATGTTGACAAAATGAAGAAAGAACAAGAGAATCAAAAAGCCACACCAAGACCCCCCAAAACCTCCGAACTTGAGCGACAAAATACCAACTTTTCCAAAAAACAAACTCTACCCAACCCACCAAAACACCTCTCCCTTATAGAAGTAAAAAAGCCTCCACCTACATCCTTATCCGAATTTAATACCCCCAACCCCCAACCAATTAATAAATCCACTCACCCAGACCCCACCCACCTCCAAGTCAGCTCCTTTCACACTGATCATAAAGAAAAACAGCCACTACCCAGCACACCTAACCACCCCCATTCTTCTACCGACAACACCTCAAAACCACCTCCTACTAACCAAGCTACAGTTCCCCAACCAGTGATCACAAAAACCAATATTCTGTATAACACCGACCTAACGCCAACCTCTGAACTTATCAAACTTTGTGAAAAAACCCATCGAACGCAGGGACACAGGAAGGTCTCCATTTCTAGGGGGAGAATCAGACCCCAGGTCCTCATCAAGGAGGATAGGTCAGAGTTCCCCACACATCAGGGCAAACGAAAAGCGGAAAACATTGATGTTGCTAGTAGGGAGGAAAAGAGAGGCAAAATGGAGGAAACAGAAAATCACATAAACCATAAACTCCAAACGGTGGAGGCTGCGGCGCAGCCCCGCCGAGCATTATGAATGCCTTAAGCTGGAATTGTCGCGGGCTTGGGAACCAAGCGACAATTCGAGCTCTCAAAAAGCTCCTACATGAGAAAGATCCGAGTGTAGTCTTTCTTATGGAAACAAAACTTTCATACACTCAGATGATAAAGCTGAATAGTATTAGTTTGAGATACGAGGGTTGTCTACCTGTTGATTGTGTGGGAACGGGTAAAGATCGTAGCGGTGGCCTCTGTCTCCTCTGGAAAAAGGACTTGCAAGTTTCTCTGATTGATTATTCTTTGAACCATATCTCATGCAGTGTGATGGAAGAGGACGACGACTCTCAATGGCGAATGACAGGAATTTATGGATGGCCGGTGCGAACTCAGAAACACAAAACTTTCAATCTTATTCGTAGAGTGGCTCCCCCCTCTGGATCTCCATGGCTTTGCCTCGGGGACTTTAACGAAATTTTGTGGAGCTCGGAAAAACAAGGTGGCAACACCCACAGAACCCAACAGATGGAGGATTTTTATAATACAATCTCAGACCTTGGTTTACAAGATTTGGATTTTCTGGGGCACAAATTCACTTGGTCAAATGGGAGAATGGGGGATGACAATATTCAAGTTCGGTTGGATCGGGCCCTTGCAACTGGGGGATGGAGAAACTTGTTCCCGATCCACAAAGTTCACCATCTGGCCAGAATCAAATCGGATCATGCTCCTCTTTTGGTGGAATTTGGGAAACAGACGGCACAAAATGGTAGAAATCGCAAAAGAGCAAAACTTTTCAGATTCGAAAAAATGTGGCTTGAGAAAGAGGAATGTGGCAATGTTGTGGAGTACGGATGGAACTCAGCAAATCACCTTCTCTCCTTTGGGGATCGTACGAAACAGTGTGGTGAGAGCCTCATGGCTTGGGATCGAATCACTTTTGGCAATATTAGAAAGAAGATAAAAGAGACAAAGGAGAGGATCAAATTTCTGCAATGCCAAACTCAATCAGAGGAAATCATTACGGAGCTTTTTGATAAACAGCATGTACTTGACGAACTCCTTAAGCAAGAAGAAATTTTTTGGTTCCAACGATCATGGGCACTTTGGCTTAAAGACGGGGACCGAAACACTTCGTTCTTTCATCAGAAGGCCTCTTCCCGAAAGCAAAGAAACACTGTTGAAAAAATTAAAGACCACAATGGGAATTGGAAAGAAGGGGACGTGGAAGTTGGCAAGATTTTGCGCGCTTATTTCTTGGACCTCTTTACCTCGGTTAACCCGTGTGAATTGCACCAAGTCATTGAGTCAGTTGAGCCTAGGGTCACTGGGCAAATGAACGACTTCCTCTTGCAGCCCTACACGGAGAGGGAAATCATCGAAGCCCTTAAACAGATGCACCTGGCAAAGTCACCTGGTCCAGACGGTATGCCTCCGCTCTTTTTCATTAAATTCTGGCACATTATCAAGCATTCATTTATTTCAACTTGCCTTGATATTTTAAACTCTGCTGCTGATCCCACAACTCTTAATCATACTTTTGTTGTCTTGATCCCTAAAGATAAAATCCCTGAGACTCCAAAAGATTTTCGCCCCATTAGTCTTTGCAACGTTATCTTTCGGGTCATTACAAAAGTCATAGCCAATAGAGTGAAACAAATCCTTGAGGAGGTCATTTCAAAAAATCAAAGTTCTTTCATCCCAAATAGGTTGATTACTGATAATGCCATGGTGGCTTTCGAAATTTTTCACTGGCTTAAAAAGAAAAAGAAAGGGAAGAAGGGTTTTGTTGCTCTTAAGCTTGACATGAGCAAAGCATACGATAGGGTCGAATGGTCTTTTCTTCGAGCAATGTGTGCGAAACTTGGTTTTCATGAGAACTGGATTGAGTTGATTATGCGTTGCGTTTCTACAGTGTCTTATTCTCTCTGTTAGGAAAAGAAATTTGTATTTAGTTTTGATGTGTTAAAATTGTAAAATAGGATGACCAGCTGAGCATCTTGTATAGACAGCTGAAGTATTTCTTTGTAAATAAGACTAAGTATAGAAGATCAGACAAGGTCAAGATATCAGACGAGGAAGATTTCCAGATAGAAGAGATATCAGACAAGGTCAAGATATCAGACAAGGTCAAGATATCAGACAAGGATAGCACAGGATTGTTGAAGAGCAAGACAAACGTCTAGACGAGAAAAGAAGAGAAGAGGAGACGAGGTGAAGTAAACATCAGATGAAGAAGTGTTAGAAAATTATTATGTAAAGATTCAAGAAGCAGTTTCAACAACTCGGGAAGTAGTTCTGAGAATTGGTTATATTGTTATAATCGATCAAAGAAGTTACAAGCGCCAAGAGGAGTTCTCTATAAATAGGAATAGAAATCAATTTAGAATTAACTTTGACACTTTGCACTCTTCATTATACTTTGTACACGCAAGAAAACAAAGAATCATACACATTCAAGAACGTGTTATACGTTTTTCAGCTCTTAGTGTTTATAGAACACTTTTTCATTAGATCTTCAAGCCATAGATATTCAGAAGTTAGGAATATTCATTGTAAGGCTGAAGATTCATCATTGTAAGTAAGGTAGCAAGAAAGAAGAAAGAAAGTAAGTGAAGGCCCTTCTTCAAGTTCGAAGAAGGAGAGTGGACGTAGGATCATTTGATCCGAACCACTATAATCCGTGTTATTATTTCTTCTACCGCTTATTACTTGTTTTCATTAGTTGTTTCTTGATTTGCAAAATTTGATATCCGACAAAGCTTTAGATCCTATTTGAATTGAGTATAAACAAAAATTTGTTTCATTTGTAATTTGTTTTTGGAGTTGATAGATCATCTAAGCTTGCAAAAGTTTTTGATAATCTATTCATCCCCCTTCTAGATTATCACTAGAGGGTATCTTGTTTTTGCGTTTAAACTCGTTCTAAAGGGACCCAACAAGTGGTATCGGAGCGGTGTTAAGGCATTACGATAGAGATTTGTGGTCTTGAAATATCTGAGTTTTCATTGAAATCTGATTTCTTATCACTGAGTCACTAACATTTCTGATAAGTTGTTTTTTAGCATCTTGAATTACAATGTCTTCTGTCAAAAGTAAGAAATCCAGGAGTTTACCAGATTTTTCTATTGAAGAATATGATTACTGGAAGTTCAGAATGGAGAATCATTTAAAGGCCATTCATGACCGTATGGAAGAGGTTCTTGAGGAAGGTCCAATAAAATTCTACCATGGAGTTGTTAGTACTGGAGCTGAATCTTCTACTACAAGAAGTCAACAAGAAAAGAAAAGTGTTGATTTAACAAATGATGAAAGGAAGATTCACAATTTGGATCAGGTAGCAAGGACAGAAATTATAGAGACGTTGAGCAAAGACTGGATAGAAAAGGTAAAGAGATGTAAAACTGCTAAGGATATGTGGAAGACTCTTGCAAGTGTTTGTGAAGGGTCAGAGCAGGTTAAAGAAAACAAGTTGCAATCAGTTTTACATGCATTTGATACATTCAAGATGAAAGATGGAGAAACTGTGGATCAATTGGATGTAAGATTGACCAATTTGGTGAACAAAGCTGCTGATTTGGGTAAAACCTATTCTGAGAAAGAAATCAATAATAAGGTACTCAGATCATTAAGCAAAAGATGGAGAGAAAAAGCAAATATCCTCAAAGCTACACAAGACCTGTCATCTATTTCACATCATACTTTATTTTCTCATCTGAAAGCCTTGGAATATGATATACAAATTGAAGATGAAGAAGATGAGGCAGAGTCATCTACTTCTGTAAAGACTGTGGCATTTCTTCATCAAGAAGATTCTGACAAGATTTCTAAAGCATCAGATTTGTCAGTAAAAGAGGAAATGGCTTTATTGATCAGACGATATGAGAGACTCAAGATGAAGTATAAAAGGAATAAAAGAGATAGGTTTAATCGTCAAAATTATAAATCAGACAAGGAAGAGAAGTATTCAGACAATGACAAAAAGAAGGATCCAGTGAAAAGATTCAAATCACCAATCAGACGAGGTGAAAATAGTCCAAAGTCAGAAAGAGGAGATATCTGTTATACCTGCAATAAACCTGGTCATTTTAGCTATGATTGTCCTCAACTCACTCCTAGAGAGAGAGAAGAAAAGAGGAAGAAACGGGATAGGAGGTATGCAGATCAACGAGCTCTTTTGGCCGAAAAGGAGGAAACACATGAGACATCATCATCCTCATCCTCATCTAGTTTCGGGTCAGACAATGACATTTGCCTAATGGCTAAGGAGGTAAACTACTACTCATCCTCAGACAATGATAATGATAACTTGTCTGAATCTGATTCATGTCTTATTAACAAACTTCTAAAAGATCTGAAGACAGCTTTATCTGCTTATAAACAGATAGAGACTGAAAATTTAAGTTTAAAGGATCAAATTCTTAGTCTAACAAAGGAATATCAGACAGGGACAAGGAAGAATCTAGATTGTACATTCAAGGGGGAATGTCAGTCAAAGACTTCTACTAGTTCCTCGTCTGAGAAAACCAGTGAGTTGGAAAAAGAATTGAGTTCTTTAAAAATTAAATTTTCAAATATCAATATAGAGAATGAGAATTTTAAAAAGATTAACAGAGATTTAAATCTCAAGTTAGGACATATTAATAATTCTCAGTCTACAATTGATAACATCTTCAGTACTTCTCAGAAGCCTAGTGATAAGACTGGATTGGGTTTTGATAGGAACACGAAAAATGATCCTATCAAACCAAGAGTTTTTGTCAAAGCCACTAAGACTATGGAAAAGACAGAACTTAGTCCAAAGAAATCAAAGGAGCAAATCACCCCATCTGATATTTCAAAAGAGAAAATACAGATGAGGAGAAATGTTTCAAAAAGAAATCTAAAGACTAAATCAAAGTCATTTCCAAAGTATAATGGTTTTGATGGAAGAAGCAAGTGTTATCCATTCTTTCCAAGATATAAGATAATCACTAGAGATCAATTAAATAAAATTGATCTAGATAGTCTAATATTAGTGGATAGATATGGTTGCAAAATTCGATCATTGGTTCTGAAAAATTTGGATGTTTTTATCTGGATACCTAAGTATCAACTTGACAAGAAAGGACCCAATACACAAAGGGTACCTAAGAATTAATTTGTGAATGCAGAAGGATAAGGAGATAGTTGAACAAGATGTTCTTGAAGTCATTTGGTATATAGACAGTGGATGTTCTAAGCATATGACTTATGAGAAAAGACTTCTTTCTAACTATCAGACAATAGATGGACCTCGAGTAATGTTTGGTGACAACAATTTTGGTCTAACCAAAGGAGTTGGAACTTTGATGATTGGAGATATCCAGGTTAATGAAGTATATTTTGTGGAAGGTTTGAAACATAATTTACTGTCTGTATCACAATTTTGTGACAAAGGATATTGTGTAAAATTCACTCATGAGGCATGTTTTATTTTGGATGGTTTAAATGAAAATATTTTACTTACTGGAGTCAGACAAGGTAATATATATATTGCAAATTTCAAGAATTGCTCTAAGGATACTTGTCTTATTGCTAAGAGTTCAGAAGATTTAAGTTGGCTATGGCATAAACGTCTTAGTCATTTAAATTTCAAAACTCTTAACAAAATAGCAAGAAAATCTTTAGTCAAAGGACTTCCAGATAAAATATTTTTGAAAAATCATGTTTGTGATGCTTGTCAAAAAGGAAAACAGACCAAAACTTCTTTCAAAACAATAAATGGTCCTGTTTCTGAAAGGATTCTGGAACTTTTGCACATGGATCTTTTTGGTCCAGTTACACCTCTAAGTTTTAGTGGAAGAAAGTATACTTTAGTGATTGTAGATGATTTTTCTAGATTCACTTGGGTTATTTTCTTGTACAAAAAGAATGAGACTGTAACAAAAATTCCAGAATTTCTCAAAAGAATTCAAAATGAAAAAGGACTAAATATTGTCAAGATTAGAAGTGATAAAGGTACTGAGTTTCTGAATTCGTTTGTTACTAACTATTGTACTGAGAATGGTATAGCACATGAAACATCGTCTGCAAGAACACCCCAGCAAAATGGAGTGGTAGAAAGGAGGAACAGAACCTTGAAAGAAGCAGCAAGGACTATGTTGTCTGAGTATGACACTCCACACAGGTTTTGGGCAGAAGCCATTAATACTGCATGTTTTGTTCAAAATAGGTGTTTAATTGTGAAAGATAAATGCAAAACTCCTTATGAAATATGTAAAGGCAGAATACCAAAAATTTCATATTTTCATATATTTGGTTGTAAGTGTTTTATTCATAATAATGGAAAATCAAAGTTAAGAACGTTTGATGCTAAGATTGCAGAAGGGATATTCTTAGGATACTCATCTGTATCTAAAGCATATAGAGTTTTTAACAAGATTACATTGTGTGTGGAAGAAACACCACATGTTGTTTTTGATGAAATTTCTAAGTCCGAAAGCACAGATGATGTCACCAAGATAGTCAAGATCTTAACAGATTAAACATCAAGAAATCAGTCAAGTTCTATTTTGCAGTCGAATCGGATGATGAAGACACACCAGACAGGGATAAAGATAAGGAAGCTGAGAGTTCTTCCATGTCATCTGATCAGACGACTACACTACCATATGGACTAGGAGATATTCCTGAAGGTAATAGAGAACTATTTGATGAAAATATCCCGAGATAAGACTTCATATCCAGTAAAAGATAAAGGTAAACGAGTATCGACTTATCATCGGTGAACAGATAATTGGAAGTTTAGATTCCGGAGTCCAGACAAGGACACGAGATAAATCAAGACTATCATACATTTAGTTGTTATGTATCTTTACTTGAACCTAAAACTATTATGAAGCTCTAACAGACTCCAATTGGATAAATGCAATGCAAGATGAATTAAATCAATTTCAAAGACAAGATGTATGGGAGCTTGTTGAAAGACCTCATCATCAAAAAGTTATTGGAACAAAATGGGTTTTCAAAAATAAGAAAGATGAGAACAATATTGTGGTAAGAAATAAGGCTAGATTGGTTGCACAAGGTTATTCACAACTGGAGGGAATTGATTATGATGAAACCTTTGCACCGATTTGCTCGTCTTGAAGCCATAAGATTGTTCTTAGCTTATGCTGCTTATAAAAGATTTACTGTGTTCCAAATGGATGTGAAATCTGCATTTCTAAACGGAGTCATAGCCGAAGAAGTCTATGTAGAACAACCTCCAGGTTTTGTCAAAGGAGACAAGGTCTATAGGCTAAGGAAAGCTCTATATGGACTTAAACAGGCTCCTAGAGCATGGTATGATACATTATCCGAGTATTTAATTCAAATGGTTTTGTAAAAGGTAAAATAGATAGAACTTTATTTAGGAAAGAATCTGATAAAGGTCTTTTGTTAGTTCAAATATATGTTGATGATATTATTTTTGGATCAATTAACCTACTCTTGTGTGAAGAATTTAGTCATCTTATGAAGAACAGATTCGAAATGTCCATGATGGGAGAGATGACATACTTTCTTGGACTTCAAATTAAGCAGACAAAGAAAGGAATTTTCATAAATCAAGCAAAATATACCAAAGATCTTATTGAAAAATTTGGAATAGGTACCAGCCGAGAAGCCAAAATACCTATGATGACAAATTTTTCAATGAATCTAGATGAGAAAGGAGAAGACACCGATCAGACGCAGTATAGAGGTTTAATTGGCTCTCTTTTATACTTAACTGCTAGTAGACCTGACATTTCTTTTGCAGTGGGTGTATGTGCACGTTTTCAAGCTAAGCCTAAGAAGAGTCATCTTGAAGCTGCAAAGAAGATTTTAAAATATTTGAAAGGTACAATCTATGTAGGACTGTGGTATTCAGCTGACGATAACTTTGAGTTGTCAGGATACTCAGATTCAGATTTTGGTGGGTGTAAGATAGATAGGAAATCTACATCTGGAACTTGCCAATTTCTGGGAAGTAAGCTGATTTCATGGTTGTCTAAGAAACAAACCTCTGTAGCTACTTCTACTCATCAAGGCCGAGTACATGGGTGGAAGTTGTTGCTCACAACTTATCTGGGATCGGTCAACAGCTAAGGGACTATAACATTATCACCAAAGATGTACCAATCTTTTGTGATAGTAATAGTGCCATAGCTATTACCGGAACCCAGTCTTACATACCAGATGCAAACATGTTGACATTCGTCATCATTTTATTCGAGATCATGTGGAGAAAGGCAATATCAGACTAGAAAAAATTCTTACTGATTTTCAAAAAGCAGACATATTAACAAAGCCTCTTGCAGAAACAAGGTTTAAGGAACTTTCAGTCGAATTAGGATTATTAGATGGTTCCTTAATCATCTCTTGATCAAATCTTCTTGAATTAACCTTGTTTTCCTTATTTTAGTATAGTATGTCTAGAAAGAATTATCAGACAAGATTGTGTCAAAGGACAATCAGGTAGCTGATATCATTGATCTCCTTTTATAGGAATCAAGAATCAAGGATTAGTCATATTGACCATATCTGACTTGATAATTACTTATCTGACATAAGTAAATCAGATAAGGATGTAATAGTCAACTTTCTTCTACAGAATCAGATGACTATTGAACCTTATCTGACTTACTCTGGTTACTAACAATTTTTCTAAGTGTCTGTGATTTCAGCAAGAACAAAGTTGACAAGATTCAAAATACAAGTCAAGGTCAATTTGTTCAAAGGATACAAGGAACAGACAGTGATACTATCAAATCAGACAAGGAGAAAAATTAGGAAGTTTTCTTACATACTTTTAATTGTGAATATTGGGTTCATATAATTAATATATGAATTTAATATCATAATTCACTCTATCATTCATTAAAAATGAAGTTACTCAGTAAAATAAAATATTTTGTTTTACAAAATTAAAGAATAAGGGTTCAAATTTTGTTTTCTAAAATTAATAATATTTTATTGTATCTCTCCAATTAACTGAAAAGTAATTTCTTAAATTAGTAACTGTGTCAGGGGAGAAGTTACTATGGACCCGAAATTTTATCAAATTCAATTTTGAAACACTCTAAGTATACTTCACGCGCCAGAAGTGGAGGCGGTTTCTGAAATATGAACCGTCTCAACCTCACGCGCGACATATTAAATATTATTCTGTACACTTTTCAAAATAAATGCCATAATTGCATTAATGGCGATTCGAAAGGCTATATTTACACTTTTACAGGCAATTATTATTCTAATAATTGTTTATTATTATATTTTCCATATAAATAGACATTCGTGTGCATTATTTACATTTACGCACACATTTATTCCTTCTTCTCTTAAAACTTCTTTTCCCTCCTAAAACCTTCAAACACTCATCAATGGCGGACACTGGAAAGAGCAGAATCAAATATGAATATGATCTCGCATCCATCAGAGAACGTACAAAATCCGAAATGTACGTGGAATGGGACATTTCCACTGATCCAGAAACCAGAGAAATTCTTCAACTTCTACAAGACAGAGGTTTGAAGAAATATTGCTCAATGAAACCATCAAAACCCAAAACCCTTGATGATCTTGCCGCCGAATTCTTAACCAGAGCAAAATCAACAGATACTGGACTAGAAACTCGAATTCGGACTCTTGAAAAGTCTAGAAAAATTCATGTTTCAATTTCTGATATCGGCGAGATTTTTGGCTTAAACACCACCGGAGGCAACCCGTTTTTGTACAAGGCTGAAGAGTATTTGGAAAGTTACAAAATGATGGCAAGGAAATCCCAGAAGAATAACACTGCAAACCTGAAGAAGGGAATGTTACAGAGAAAATACAGACTTCTGATGCTCATTTTAACCAAGTGCATCTTTGGGAGAACAATGAGTCATGATGGATTGACTAAGCCAAGGATATGTTGTCGAGGGCCATCATAGACGGAGCTGATATTAATTGGGCTCGATAAGTGTACTCCCGTCGATGGAGGAAAGAAAGAGTTCGTCAAGACAGAGGTGTCACATTTTGGTGATAAGATGGTCATTGACCAAAATAACAAGTATGATGGCAAGAATCACCATCATACTTGAACACAAGATTGGGACGGACAAGCTTGGTAGGCGGCGACGGGGTGAAAAAGTTCACAAAACGAGAAGGGTTTGCTTGTCAAGGATGAGAAACCTTTCGGTCCAACAGACTCGAAGGAGACACCCCATCTCCAACTGAGATGAAGAAGGCTTCTAAGGCCAAAGGAAAGAAGAAAGTGGAGGCTGTGTTAGCCGATGAATCCTCATCTGAGGAGGAGGAGATTGTAGCTGAGGAAGAAGAGGAGGAAAGGACAGCTTCCCAAGGGGGAAGTGTTCCAGCTGAGGAGGTTGGTATATCAGGCCAGACGGAGACAGTAGAAGTCTCGTCTGGAGATGACTCAGAAAAGGAAGAGGAAATTAAATCACCCTCATCATCTTCATCCTCATCTGAGGATGGAGTACCTAAATCCATTTCTTACCAACCTGGCAATGAAGAAGTTGAGACAAGGCCGCGCACGAGCCTCTAAAACGGTCCACTCCCATAAGTCCAACACCTACCCAAACCTCATACGACCCGTTCTCCTTCCTACCCACAACCTCATCTGAACCAAATCTTTTCTTAAACTTACCAAATCCATCTGGAGATATGGGACCTACTGAGACCTCACTCCGAATCCTTGGGAAAAAGTTTCTTCTCGACACAAGAGTCTACTCTCAAAGATGAGCCCGAGCTGTTGAAAGAGCTTATCGATGTCTATCATTAAGAAGACTCGAGGCTTGGATCTTTTGAGGAGACAGCTATTCGATAGGCGAGGAGGGAGGAGGAAACAATCTTGCCATCCGGGAAAATGAGGTGCTCAAGAAAGCAAAATCGAAGTCATTCCAAGATATACTCATGAAAATAATTTTGTTGATTACATCCCGCAACGAGTATATCTTGGAGATGAGACTCCTGAGGAGGTGGAAAAAGCAGCTGAGAAGGGGGAAGAGCAGAAGAAAGATGAAGTTTTAGAAGAGGAAAGGGTGGAAGAAGTGATAGGTGGAGCTGCCGATGAGCCAGCTGGGATGGATACAGCTGAGGAGGCACAAACAGAGAGGCGGTGTTGAGGTGCAAACAGAACACGAAGTTGAAGAAATAAATCTTTCGGTGAACAGACCTTGCCCTCACACACGTATGCTCGTATCCGAAGTGGAGACATTGAAAGCTGAAATTCAAAACCTAAAGACTGCCTGTCTAAATGCTTTCCACCTAGTTCCAAATGTCATCTCATCATCAATCAAGGAGAATGTAGAAGCTGCAATTCACGAGAAAACCAAGATTGATCTACACTTCTCCGGATTAAGACATGAGGAGCAGATGGCTGCGATTAAGGACGATTCTAAGGAGATGAACTCACAGGATGAATGGGTAAAACAGTATGTTCGTTCTGCCTTTGTTGAAATCAAAGATTCAGTTGAGGAGCAAGTAAGAGAAGCATGGAAAGCCAAGGAGGCATCATTTCATCAAGTCCTAAAGATGCAGCTTGCTCTGGAGAAAGATAGCGGGGCAGCGAGCATTAAGCGGTTCATGGATGATGAGTTTAGACGAAAGTGAGGTCGGACAAAAGAAGAGATATGACCAGCTTGATCATAAGACGGGGCATGTACGAGAAGAGCTTGTAAGTCAAATTGAACAAGTAGCCACTATCCGCAATACCCGATTCTTTGATGCTAAAAAGGGGGAAGATAGTGTGCTCAAGAAAAGAGTAGACGAGCAAGGAGATAAGATCATGGCTTTGAGCATGAAAATTGAAGAATTATCGAAGAATTGCTAAAAGCGAGAGGAGAAGAAATCGAGGAGAAGACAGAGAAAGTTGTAAGGAAGACAAGATCTCGAACCCACAAAAGAAGCCGCCCGTGCAAGAACACCGCTCAATTACATCTCCTTACGGATCATCTAGAAACAGCTCAAGATCCAAAGAAATCACAAGCTGAGATAGATGCGAAAGAAAAGATCGAAAAAGGAAAAGAGATGAGAAGGAGAAGTATAAGAGAAGGGAGGCTAAGAGGAGAAGAGAGCAGGAGAGAAGGCGGCAGGAAAATATTATGATCGATCTCTTAGAAGATGGGTTCGAAGATAACAGATGAGCAAGGGGAAGAAGTCCTTAGGCCATATCATAGAAGCGAAGTAGTTCCCAAAGAAGTGTTATTAATGGCGAGATCGAGGCAAGGTGGAGGCCATTCGAAGTGGACTGGATTTTCCGGTTTCATGTCCGCAAAGTGATTAAGTGGGGACTCGATGAAGACGAAGCTTTCCATAATTCGGGCTGGAAGAAAAGGACCCCGAGATGTATCAATATCTTGTCAACCTTGTAAATGAAGAATTCAACTCGGATGTAGTCGCACTGACTTATTCTCGAGATGGAACCCCCTCTAACGGTGATGGTCATCTGGACCTTGAGAAGATTAAGCGGTGATAATCAAAGCGAAGCCACGGCTGATCTTGCAGAGGAGGTGAAACTATTTCACTTAAGAAGCGAGTCTTTGGTAGCTCAATGTTCCGAAGAAAATAGGTGGTATGACTAGTCTTCTACTTCTCTCATCTTATCTTTTTTTGTGTGAATTACATGATTACCGATGCAAATCTTGAATAAATTTTTGATCTACTCTCAATCTTTGTTGTTTTTCTAAAAACTAATCTGATTAACCTCTTGATTTCGAAATGTATTGTTTCATTTTCTAACTCTTAAATATCTCGATTATGTAATCAAATTGTTCTCGATTATCGATGCATGATTTTTTCGATCATCTCTGTTAATAACACTAATTGTTCTAGTTATCGATTATGTGATTTAATTGCTTATTTTACTTTTTAAGATTACTAACATTTCTTTTCTTGAGTGAGTTTTAACATCATCAAAAAGGGGGAAATTGTTAGGAAAAGAAATTTGTATTTAGTTTTGATGTGTTAAAATTGTAAAATAGGATGACGGTGAATTTGAGCATCTTGTATAGACAGCTGAAGTATTTCTTTGTAAATAAGACTAAGTATAGAAGATCAGACAAGGTCAAGATATCAGACGAGGAAGATTTCCAGATAGAAGAGATATCAGACAAGGTCAAGATATCAGACAAGGTCAAGATATCAGACAAGGATAGCACAGGATTGTTGAAGAGCAAGACAAACGTCTAGACAGAAAAAGAAGAGGGAGACGAGGTGAAGTAAACATCAGATGAAGAAGTGTTAGAAAATTATTATGTAAAGATTCAAGAAGCAGTTTCAACAACTCAGGAAGTAGTTACAGAATTCAGTTATATTGTTATAACTGATCAAAGAAGTTACAACTGCCAAGAGGAGTTCTCTATAAATAGGAATAGAAATCAATTTAGAATTAACTTTGACACTTTGCACTCTTCATTATACTTTGTACACGCAAGAAAACAAAGAATCATACACATTCAAGAACGTGTTATACGTTTTTCAGCTCTTAGTGTTTATAGAACACTTTTTCATTAGATCTTCAAGCCATAGATATTCAGAAGTTAGGAATATTCATTGTAAGGCTGAAGATTCATCATTGTAAGTAAGGTAGCAAGAAAGAAGAAAGAAAGTAAGTGAAGGCCCTTCTTCAAGTTCGAAGAAGGAGAGTGGACGTAGGATCATTTGATCCGAACCACTATAAATCTGGTGTTATTTCTTCTTACTGCTTATTACTTGTTTTCATTAGTTGTTTCTTGACTGCAAAATTTGATATCTGACAAAGCTTTAGATCCTATTTGAATTGAGTATAAACAAAAATTTGTTTCCGCTGTAATTCTGTTTTTGGAGTTGATAGATCATCTAAGCTTGCAAAAGTTTTTGATAATCTATTCATCCCCCCCTTCTAGATTATCACTAGAGGGTATCTTGTTTTTGCGTTTAAACTCGTTCTAAAGGGACCCAACACTCTCCTTGTTAATGGATCCCCCACGAAGTCTTTCACACCCAGTCGGGGCCTCCGCCAAGGAGACCCATTATCGCCTTATTTGTTTCTCTTATGTGCAGAAGGCTTCTCTTCCTTAATAAGACAGGCTGAGAGTCGTGGCGAACTTTCAGGAATCAAGATTGCAAGACAGGCCCCGCCGGTTTCCCATTTACTTTTCGCCGACGATAGTATTTTGTTCTTCAAAGCAATTCAAACAGAAGTTGACAATGTACTGGATATCATCACCAAATATGAATCGGCTTCTGGGCAAAGAATTAATTTAGACAAATCGGAGATGACAAGCAGTGGGAATGTGTCACAAGAAAGGAAGAGGGAGCTCGAACTCCAACTGGGAGCTAGATCAGTGGCCCAACATTCAAAATACCTTGGCTTGCCTACGGTCATTGGCAAAAAGAAGAAAATAGTGTTTCAAACAGTGGTGGACAGAGTCATTAGTCGTCTCAAAGGCTGGAAAGAAAAGTCTCTCACTAAGGGAGGGAGGGAAGTTCTTCTTAAATCTGTTATCCAAGCTATCCCCAATTATGCTATGAGTTGTTTTCTCTTCCCGAAGACCCTTTGTGAACAAATTGAAAAGACAGTGGCTAGATTTTATTGGGGAGCAACACCAGATGAGAGAAAAATTCATTGGCTAAGCTGGGAAAAAATTTCCCGTTCAAAGGAACGGGGCGGATTAGGCTTTCGTGAGATGTTCTACTTCAACTTGGCAATGGTTGCAAAATAATATTGGAGACTCTTACATAATAGCGACTCTCTTACAGCAAGAATCTTTAAGGCTCGTTACTATCCAAGAGGTGATATTGTTTCGGCAACCGTGGGCTTCCAACCTAGTTTCCTTTGGAGAAGCATCCTTAATGCGCGTTCTTTGGTGATTGAAGGATCGGCACGGAAGATTGGCGATGGACACTCTATTAACTGTTTCACGGATCGTTGGATTGGAATTGGAATTAAAACTCGTCCTAGAGAAAAAATGATCGACAGAGGAAACATTCACTCGGTTGCGGACCTCATTGACTCCGAGACTCAATCATGGAGGAGCGATTTGGTTCAGAAATATTTTGACAATGATAATGCTCTGGAAATTCTGAAAACCCCAATTTCCACACGTAAAGTCAAAGACAAATTGATTTGGAATCACACAAAGAGTGGTACCTTTTCGGTGAAATCGGCATATTACGTTGCGGTATCAAAGTTCTCCAAATGTGGTCTCCATCTCCCCTCTACGAGTGAATTAAATCCCGTCTGGAAGAAGCTTTGGAGTCAGAAAATTCCCCCAAAAATCAAACACTTTCTTTGGAGGGCTAGCCTCGAAGCGCTCCCAACCGCCGCTGCTCTTTGTCGCCGTCAAATTCCGGTGGACCCTTTTTGCCGGCAGTGTGGCAATGAGAGTGAATCCGTCTCACACATTCTCCTTCGCTGCCCCATGGCGATCCACACTTGGGGTCGTAGCCCTTTGATCATTGACCCCCATTGGTTTCTTTCGTCCCCGTTTCGAGCTGTTCTGGGGGAAATGCTTCTGAACCTCCCTGAGTACGGTTTCTTCATCTTTGCGACCATTGCTTGGAATTTGTGGAAAGGCAGGAATTCGTTCTACTTTGAAAACTACATCAAGGATCCGGGTGATATTATTAAGCAATCCCTAAAGCAAGCGGAGGAGTTCTACAAAGCCGCTGAAAACATCAGAAAGCCTCGACCTTCTCGACAAGCTAAGGCAATCTGGAAACCTCCTGATCACGGTCTCCTCAAGATTAATTCTGATGCTGCTGTTTTTGCCGATGGTTCAGTGGGGATGGGATTTGTGATTCGTGACAGCGGTGGAAGGGTCAAGTTAGCAGGATCAAAACGATGTCTGGCAGCTGCGGAAAATAGTACGCTAATTGAAGCTCTTGCCCTCCGTTTTGGGGTCCAATCTGCAAACTCCAGTGGGCTTCTCCTATCAATTTTGGAAGCTGACTCCAGCAACTTGATTATGACACTCCAGGGCAATTGGCAAGCTGATACCCACACGTTGTCAATCACGGAGAATATCCTTGATCTTTTGAGAGGTCACAACAATCACCGATTCTCCTTTGTGCGGAGAACAGCTAATAGAGTTGCCCACACAGTAGCTCACTTAGGCACTGGGACAAACTTTGTAAAAATCTGGTATGATGAAGTACCTGAGTTGTGTAACCAATTCGTCGAGGACGATGTAAGGCGCGAGCCTAATCTTTACATTAATGCAATTTACTTTTCCGTAAAAAAAAAAATCTTATCAAGCCTTGCTTCCATCTTATCAAATCTTGCCTCGAGCTTAGCATCTTTCTCTTCCGTCTTCTTGATCAACAAGGCCAACAACTCATCCATCGAAGGCTTCCCTTCTCCATTAGGCGGTTTAGCTCTCGAATCAAATCCGGGTGGGAATTGCACAGCGGCCTTAGGATTTGCATATGAAAAATTTTCATTCTTACAGAAATTTGAGTTATAGGAATTGTTACCTTGAGTGAATTGGCCTCCTTGTTGGAAAGAAGATGGACCTCCTTGTTGATACGGTGGTCGGAATTGCCCTTGTGTGAATTGCTATCCTCCTTGGTAGCCTTGTTGATAGCCTCCTTGAGGTTATCTACCCAAATAGTTCACATCTTCACATGGCCCAACTTGGTTAAGGACTTGACCTTCTTGCATCATTGGAGGAGGAGGGACATCTCTTTGTTGATTGGCGGTAAGTGAGCTCACCTTATCAATTAGAGTCATCATCATTGACTTCATCAAGTCTCCTTGCTCCACATTAGCTACTCTTTGATTAGGGCCTTGATTGGTGTTCCATTGGGAAGCATTATTGGCTACTCCATCTAAAATCTCAATAGCCTCTTGTGAAGTTAAGAACAAGAAATCAACCTTAGCACACGCGTTCAAATGTAGCTGAGACGCTTCATCCACTCCACAATAAAAGAAGCATATGGTTTGCTCCTCCGGGAACCAGTGTTGGGGACACGAAATCAACAAGTTGTTGAAACGTTCCCACGCGTCCTTGATGCTCTCCTTCGGCTTTTGTTTGAAACCAGCAATTTCATTTCTTGCTTGGACGGTTCGAGAAGGAGGATAGAACTTAAGCAAAAATTTCTGACTCACCTCCTCCCATGTACGCACACTCCCCGATGGTAAGGTCTTGTTAAGCCATTGCTTGGCCTTTCCGTAAGTGTAAATGCAAACAACCGTAACTTTTTAGCATCTTCGGAGACTCCATTATACTTCATAGTATCCGCTAGCTCCAAAAATCTATCCAAGTGCTTGTGAGGATCATCTATCCCATCTCTTCCCTCAAATTGATTCTCCATTAGAAGCTTGATCATGGATGGTGCGATTTCGAAATTGTTAGCTTGGATGTTTGGCCTAGCTAAACTGTCATAATACTCCCGAAGTTGGGGCTCAAAATAGGTAAGAATTGGCCTTCCTTCCCTTTGAGGTGGGAGATTTTGTGGATTTTGTGGAAGTTGATTACTACGCAAGGGTGGTGGTGGGTTGTATGGAGCAATGTAATTTTGGTCTTGATATGGAGGATATGGTGGATATGGAGGTGGGTATGGATATGGATTTTGGCCTTGAAGTGGAGGTGGTGGATAGAGATATGGATAGGGGTAAGGGTAAGGGTAAGGATTTTGGGGATTTGGTTGATTTTAAGGCACCATCTCTTCCCTTTGAGGTTAGACACCCCTCAATTCTACATGAATGCCTTGAATATTTATCTCCCCTTCCCCTCCTTCATTAGCAAGCCCCTCTCTATGTGGGAGTGGATCCCCTTCCATTTCTCTATCAAGAGTCCTTCGGTTACTTCCCCGATTCCTTCTTCTTGGTGGAGCTTCGTTATCAATTTTCAAAGTTCGATTATGCACCTACCAAAAGAAACCAAGTATCAAATTCTTAAAATAAAAACAACAAAACAAGAAAAATAAATGCCACTAGTAAATCCACTCAACTAGAATTCAAGTTCCACCTAAGTGTCCCCAACTAGTCCCCGGCAACGGCGCCATTTTGATCGCTTATTTTTTAGCAATAAGTATTTACGACCAAACAAATTATTGAACCCTAGGGACTAGGAGTACAATGGAGTCTCAAAAACATGCGTTTCCATAGAATTATAGTGGCTAAATGGGGTGCTAACACTTAAATTAACAAAAAGCCAAATGATTAGGGTGAATTTTTGCTTGTTTTTAATGTGGATTAATTGCTTATTCTTGTATACTTCATGTGCTTTACCTCCCTTATTCGTATACTTGTGAAGCTTTACGGTTGTGGAAGGTTTTTTGTCGGTTTTGTAGGTTTTCGATCATTCATATGGCACAAGTCAACCTTCCATCAAACCTATCCCATACTCATATTCTCAGCAAAAGTGAGTATCGAGTGGAAATCAGAAAGGCACGAAGTTGAGGATCGAAACACAAGTGGAATCGTCAAAATCGGAGGTCATTTGCACAGTCTCGAGCCTGTCTCGAGCTTGTCTCGAGTCAGGTCTTGAGTTGTGGTTCGAGTTGAGACAAGGCCATGGATCGAGTCGAGATAAAATGGGATTTACGTGAGCAAGCTTCCATATCTCGAGCTCATCTCGACCTCTGTCTCGAGTCGAGACAGGTGGGCAGCTCGAGTCGAGACGGCTGGACCAGCTCGAGACAAGCAGAACATGCTACGACTTTGTGGGATCATGTGTCTCGACTCGAGTCAGGCACATGTCTCGAGTCGAGACAGGCTTCTCGGAGCAGTTTTTGCAGAATTTAAAATTTTGAAGGACTCCATTGCAATTTCAGTCTTTTCACTTGAGACCCCTGCTATAAATACTGATTTCTCTAAATTGAAGGTTACACATTCCATTTGGGAACTCATTCCATTCTTAGAATTAATTTAGCTTGGATTAGAACATTAGAATTCCATTCCCCTTTCTCTTATATTTCAAATTCATAGATAGAATGTCTTTAATTTCCATAGATTGAGCTAGCTCATAGATTTAATTGGTGTAATTTTTACTTTCAAGCAAGGATCAAGCTATTCTTGGGATTAATTCATAGTTTCTTCAGTTCAATTAAGGTGATATTCTTCCTTTTAATTACTTTCATTAATTTTGCAATGGGTATTGATCTCTTCTCCCTTATTTCTATTTTATTGATCAAATTAGCCATGGGCTAACCCTCTTGATTGCTTGGGTGTTGGAATTATACATGAATTTGGTGTTGATCATGTATTGATCACTTTGATTGGCATGTGATTGTGGCTTTGATGCTTCTACTATTGGGCTTTGTGTTGATCTCATGATTGATTGTTTTCATTAGCTTGATTCGTTGAATTGGTATGTTGCAACGAGAGTTGGATATGCGTAGGAGAGGATTAAGAACTATTCGATTGATTGTGATGATTTTGATCGTAATTGATTGCACCGAGAGGTGGATTAGTTGCTAGATTCCCCCTTAGTGGACATTGCATGTTTAGGCGTGTAGTGAAGGGACGACCCTAGACATTAGTACCCGATTGTGAACGTGTTTAGGTGATCAACGGTCCTAGGTGCTAGTTTGTTAGAATTTACGTGATCGCTCTTAGCTTTGCCCATTCCATGCCTTGATTCGTGATTAATTTGTGAGATATCCAAAGGAGTGTATAAGGAAAACACCCGAGCGATCGTTTCACACACCCTGCACTCATTTAGAGTTTTCAACACTTTTTCCTATCATTGATTCAACACTTGCATGAAAGTATTAGTACCACAAAATTAAGCACATCAACCTCAGATTTGCAATGAAACCCACAAGATATGATATAAAATGGCATCTGATTTCATGCAAGAATGAACCCAATCACACCATTGTTGTTCAGGCGAATGATAGGTGGTGAGGCTTATACCGTTGTGAAGTCTGTTGTAACGCCCCGGAATTCAGAAAGTTGACCTTTGAGGTCCTGACGTCCTAAACCCGAGTCATCACTTAGTGAACCATAAAATCGAGCCAAAAAATTTCTTTTTAGAAGGCAAAGCTATTCATTTGAGTTGCAGCGGAAGATTTCACAAACGCTTATTTAAGACGTTTGAACCATATTCATAACTAAATGAAGAGATTAATCGTTTGACAAAAGTCACCCGGTGAGTCTAAGGTTCAACTCTCGGGAAAATCGTAGTGACGAGTCTTTAACAAAATACAAATTTTCATAAAGATATAAAGCGACCCATTTAGATAAAAGGAGAGTGGAAGCGGGTCGTCTATTGCAGCTCCCGGGCCTCAATCTCGTGACCTGAAAAATATTAGTTATAGGGTGTGAGATAAAATCTCAGTGGATGACCTGTACGCTGTTATACAGATTGACAGGAAATCCCAAAATAGTTGAATGTTTTATTCTTTATTCTCATCTTTCGTTATTTACTTCCTTGTTATGGCGTTGTGTACATTTGTATTAGGTAATCTTCCGTTATAAAATTTTCATCCTTTAACTTCCGTTCGATTAAGAAATTCGTCTTTCTTTAAAACAGTTAGTACATAAATATAGCACGTATGAGATGGCACATGATAGTTTCCTATCACATCCGATCTCCGTAATCACATTGTGGAATGGCACGTTTACACGTCCGAGACCCGTAATCATCACTACAACATAACTTAGATTATGTAACACCCCTAAATTGTTACCTATTGTGCATAAAGTGTTACTTAATAAGTGTTACCTAATAAGTGTTACCTAATAAGTGTTACCTAACAAGTGTTACCACATGGTGTTACATAAAGTCATTTATGTTGTATTGCATATTGCGGGATGGCACGCTTACACGTCCGAGATCCGTAATCATATGGGAGGGCACATGATAGTTTCCTATCACATCCGGACCCCGTAAACTTTCGTCAATATGGGAGGGCACATGATAGTTTTCTATCACATCCGGACCCCGTAAACTTTCATCATATGGGAGGGCACATGATAGTTTCCTATCACATCCGGACCCCGTAAACTTTCATCAATGGGAGGGCACATGATAGTTTCCTATCACATCCGGACCCCGTAAACTTTCATCAATGGGAGGGCACATGATAGTTTCCTATCACATCCGGACCCCGTAAACTTTCATCAATGGGAGGGCACATGATAGTTTCCTATCACATCCGGACCCCGTAAATTTTCAGCACATCATATAGGGCTTGCCCTCTTTTCATAAAATAATAAATAAAAGTAAAATATAGCTCATCATTTGACGATCACACATTTAAGTTATACATTCACACGCTTTTGGTATTTACATCTTTCGAGGAATACATTTATGTTTGATTCAGAAAACCGATAATGATCCATATAACATTAACTAGCTATCTGAGATAGTGTCACCCACCTGAAACTTTTAAGAGAAAGTTTAACTTCTTGATTGCTTAGGCCTCTCGTACAAAAGTCTCGGTTTCTGGTTCCGACCGTACTCTACCTAGCACAATCCGTATGTTTAGTTCGACAAACCTTTTGTCCATTAGAAGCTTAAGTTCTCGATCTTATTGTGTCTCTCTAAGTCTAGACTTTGGTATTTAGAGGTACTTGTTTCGTTAACCGATCTTATGAATTCAAACCTTTTGGTTTAACGGTATTTCTAGTGTACTGTCGGTTCAAGGTTCGGGATTTGGGTTAGTTGGTTTTATTCTATTATAAGAAACCAAATACCACATTCATGGAGTATCACATAAATCGTACATCACATAAGGCATGCTTAGTTTTCTAAAAGTTAAGTAGACTATTGCTCCTAATACTCTACCATTGAAGAAAGTGACACGTAAACATGCATAAATAGAATAAGATATTTAGACTCGTTGGAAAATTATGAAATTTAAGTATGTTGTACATCTTTCAGTGTAGAACAAAGTTTATTAAGGGTTCGAGTTCATTCGAGTTACGGAACTATAGCAGATTTTAAAATAAGGACTCTAAATTTCTGTTTCGGCCAAACAGTGACCTCAAACTTATAAAATCCATAACTCTTTGTAGAAATATCCAAAACTTATGAAATTAAAACATGTGATGCAATACTCAAGTATGAACAACTTTCATTCAGGGACCCAAGCCATTTGACTTACGGATTCTGTCCAGAAAAATCGTGAACATTCAATCCATCGTTTGGCTCGGTTACTGAACATGTCTTACGAGAAAATTCATAACTTATTGGATACTCGTTTAAAAATCACCAAATTTTAGAATGTTGTTATAAACAGGTTGTAGGACATCCATGAATATTTCCATAATTTATTACTTAATAAAAACTGGAAAATAAATTCGTGCAACACAGAATAGCCCTATGCGTCGAACATCGACCAGGTACTCAGAAAACGAATTTTATCTAATAAAGTACTAAACGAAAAATTATGATTTTTGACTATGATTTGCAACACATCAAGGGAAACATCCCAGATTTTTCCTAGAATTTTATAACTATCAGAAAGGGGGGAAATAACAGAAATGAGTCACTGCTCCCAGTTTTGGATCACTTCCGACACATAATCTTTCATGATTTTATTCTCAGTCTACAAATATCCAGTGACCACTAAATTTTAGTATGTTATTCTACACTTCAAATACTAGATCTAGGAATTTTCCATGATTTTTAAACGGGTGGAAAGGGTCCAAATGAATTTTACAAAACGGGTCAGCAGCTAGGGCATATACTTCGGCAGTTTCATACTTCAAGTATAACTTCACCATTTTGACTCCAAACACCATAATTCCAACTCAAGCACTCCATATAAGATTAAAGCATATCAAAACAAGCTCTTAGGGCTTCCTAAAACTATTTTTCCTAAGTCTTCTAAGCTAAGAAGGCATAAGACTAAAAGAAATGGCTAGGAGGCTTACCCTTGGAGAGTTTCTTCCCTTTCTTGAGAGCCCCAAAGCTTTCCTCTTGGTGTGGGAAATGAAAGAGGGTAGCAACCTATTTATAGAAGGGAGGAAGGGGGAGAGGGACGGCTGATTGGGTGATGGGGAGGGAATTTGGGAGAGATAGTACAAGGTAGTTTATTTGAGTGTGATTTTGGGCAAAGAAAGGTACAAATGACACTATTCCCTTCTAACTTCCCACATGGTCGGTTATTTTTGGGCAATTGGGCTGTCAATTGGCAGCCCACTATTTAATACAGTATTGTGATCTCGACGTTGAATTTTCGGTATTTTTCGGTTCGAGTTTCGGCTCCGAAAATTTATTAAAACGCGCGATTGGAAAACAAACATTTTTCATTAGGGTTTTCTTGAGTGTTTCTCACCTTTAAAGGACTCATTGATCATTATTAAACAAATCCGGATTACGGATGTGAGTTCGAAAAGTATCGATAGATTTTCGGGTTGAAAAACCGTTAAATCGATTGGAGAAAAATTAAGAAAACCACATAGAATTTAAATCAATCAATAAAATAAATCAAACTTAGAAAATCAAATATAAAACTCTAGGTTTTGGTTTTGGGTTATTACATCTGTTGTGCGTAGAGTAGAATTATATTCTCCATTGTTAGAATCGATGTATGAAATCAGTAGAAAAATAAGCCGAAAGTGATGCGTAGAAATGGATTTTAACATTTAGAATTAAACTTTGTTTATGTTGATTCTTACGTTTTGAGTCGTTATGGGATGTAGTAATGGTCATAGGCCTAATTGTGAGTAGGAAACGATGAAAATAGAGTATCAAAAGCTTGAAATGGACGTTAATAGTTTAAGTGTAAAACTCACCGCCCTCTGCTTCACGGCCGTCACCTTTCCGGTGATCGTTTGAGGCTAGACTTGGGTGACATAGGAAGCCGAGATTGTGAGGATTCCAGCGGTATTTTTGGTTTTTCGATCAGAGGTGTAGAATGACGGTAGGACCTCTTGTGCAATAGCTTGAAAGTATAGGGGAGGCCAAAGAGAATTAGATTAACTTCAGGGACTAAAATGCAAATCTCATATTTTTGGTCAACAGACCGGTCAACAGTCCATGGTCAACGGTCAATGTTGACTTTTTTGTTTAATTACGATTTTGCCCCTCATTTTCAAACGCTTGTAGAATCTTCGTTTTTCATACGATTTGATCCAAAGTAGAGTCAAATTGTTCCCAATTCAAAGATCTACATTTAAATTTTAAACTCATGACATGAACAGCATTATCAAATGACAGTTTTACTCCTGAACGGCTGTACGCCATAAACTCCCATTTTTAATCCAAATTCTTCGTTTTAAGTCCGTTTTTATCCCAACAAGTTTCTATGCACTCTAAATAGGATTATATTATCAATAAACTAGTTAATTTGTCTTTTGGCCATCAAACGCATTAATCGAACTCTAAAAGCCTTAGGAAAAGACTAGTTTACCCTTCTAACTTTTAACCAAATCCAGTGGTCCTATAATTCTAGGAAGCTCTTAGTATAGTTATTATAAGTTAATTATTATATCTATTACAGTGTTCTGAACATATGATGTCATTTGTAGGGTCAAAAGAAAAAAACTAAAGCATAAAAGCAGTTCTGCTCCAGAACAGTGCTCATAACTAATCAGGTGGGGATAATTTCCACTCTTAATTGAGTTTAACATTCTATGTTATGATTGTTATGTTAAGGTGCGATATGTGAGTAATATATGTCATGATTATGCAATAATTGTGATATTATGTTCAAGCCGGGTAATGGCCCTTACTATGTTCAAGTCGGGTAATGGCCCGTACTATGTGTATTATGTTCGAGCCGGATAATGGCCCTTACTATGTTCAAGCCGGGTAATGGCCCATACAATATTCAAGTCGGGCAATGGCCCATACTATGTGCATATGATTTATGTTTTCATGTTATGTGTTATTTGCATATACATTTTATCAGTGCAATCATTGAGGTTATTCCACTGGGTGTATTTGAAACACTCACCCCTCATATTCATTGTTACAGGTCTTGACTTTGATGTGGAGGGACGATAAGGATGCAGCACTGTACAATTTGGTTCGGTTGTGTAATTATTATATATATTATGAGTTTTGCTACTGGAGTGAAAAATAATGGTGTTTTTGTTTGATTAGTATAAATATACTGGTGGAAATGTGTAACAAAACATATTTTGCTCTTTTGCTTCTGATGTATAATTATCGCATGTGAGCGAGGTTTGTTAAATTCTCCTTTCTTAAGTACGTATCACTGATTTCTGGTTGCTTTGGGGTTAATATTTTTAATTTGGTTATAGCTTTTGCTTATAAAAATAATAATTTTATTATAGTATATCTGGAAATGAGTTTTAAATTGTATGAAGTAGCGCCTCAGCCCCAAAGTAACATTATTTTTAAAAGGAAGAGAACTTGGGGCGCTACACTTACTCTTTGGATTAACTTAAATGAATCATATATATGCCTTGGGATTTATTTTGATATATGTATATGTGATATCATTGTTAATTATTTTGAGTGATTGGGCGTACTTCATCAATTGCTTTGGCCACAATTTTTTAATAGTAGCATCCCGTGTCTAATGATAATTTTCACTTAATTAATTAATTTTTTTCAAGAGTGGCATCCTGTAATTAATTGTATTTTATCAATTTTTTTAGTCTACTATCCTTTTGAAAAAGTAATTGATAGAATTTTATTTAAAAGAAAAAATAAATTAAAATCAAATCTCATAATTATCTAAATTTACGATTTAGCTTGACTTTTGTGATATTATTTTTAGAAAGAAAATTATTTGTAAGAAAAAATATACCTAGACAGAAATTATGTGTAATTTACTTCTTAACATAAAGTCATGGACAAACAATATGGCTCTAAATTGGTAAATCAACTAATTGATAGAAAAATTTTTCATGCTGATTAATTGTAATATTTATAGTAGTATATGTGTGATTATCTCAAATGTAGTATCATTCTTAACATTTAAACTCTTAAATTGTTCATTTGTCTAAATATTAAGTTTATCTAATTACTATAAATAATATAACACAAGAACTTATTTCAATACAATCATATCTTACTTCAATATCTAAGTTTTCATAGTGATAACAGAGAAGAAAATAAATATTAATACATTAATTTTCGGTCCTAAATTTATTGTCCCATAACTTTGATGGTTAATTTCCTATTTGACATCTTTGACCAAAAAACAAGGTATTTAAAAAAATTACTTATTACAAAAGATTTTCAAATTAATTTAGAGTGATAATATTAATGTATTCAATATAAATAAATTATTGTTGAATCAAGAAGTTTTGATGAATTAAAAAGAGAAGCAGCTCAGACTGATCAGCCAACCTGAAGAACAGCAGAGAATAAGTTTATAAGATAAGCTGATCAGACGGGGTCAAGCACCGACCTAGTCAGCTGAGGTCTGATAGCATGCTAGTCATCTGAAGACAAGCTCGAACCTAGTCATCTGCAGCAGACAAACATGAAGAGCTCAGACGAGGTCAAGATAAGCCGAGTAGAATAAGAAAGACGAGTTTTCACAAAGTCAGCTGCAGACGAGTAGGAAGAATCAGCTGAGGTCAAGAGCAGTTTTTCAAGATTAAGTTTGTTAAGCAGTTTCAAGTTTGTTAGAACTAACTAACAAACTAACTGTCTTTTCAGACTTATAGGACTAGATTTTATTCTTCAATAGACTTATGCAAGTTTGATTTTTCACACTATTCACTATTGTTTTCACAGAGTATTTTTCAAAAGAGATTTCGAATATTTTCTAAGTGTTTATAGAACACTTCACTTCATATCTTCAAAAACATCTTATTCTTAGAGTTAGATTTCAGAAAGTTGATTAGATTGTTGAAGAGTTGAAGATCGAGTTGTAATTTGTAAAGATTGTACAGTAAGTAAGTAAGCAGCTAGTGAAGACCTTTCTTCAAAGTTTGAAGAAAGAGAGTGGATGTAGGATTATTCATAATCCGAACCACTATAAATCCTGGTGTTATTTCTTGCTTTATTAAATTTCTGTTCAAATTACAATATTGTTAATTCAAGATTAAATTTCAGAATCTTAACTAAAATCTGAATATCAGCCTTGCTTTTGATCTTGTTAAAAGTTGAGTGCTCAATTATATTCCGCTGTGCTCAATTAAATTTAATCTGATTCTTTGAGTTGGTTTTGTGAGATTTGAAAAATCTACAAAATCTATTCAAACCCCCCCTTTCTAGATTTTGCTCTAGAAGGCTAATCCAAGGTTTTATTCAACTCAACTTTCCGGGACCAACAATTATATAATTCAAGTTGAGCTAACTTGAAAATTAAGGCACCGTCCCAATAAAAAAAATAAGTAAATTATGATATTGGAATTTGGTTATATTTCATTTTTATGAATATCTTTCATTATCATATTGTTATTTATAATATTTATGTTTGAGATATAATGATTTACTACAAGAACTTAAAGTTCTCTAGGTCTCTCATTTTTCTGTGACTTTTACATGTGATTTTCTTATTTTGTTTCAATTGTATAATATTATTATAACCACATAAACACCATCCCTTTGCATCCGTATCAATCAACAATTGCAACAATCACTAAATGCTTAATCAGAGAATTATAACTTCACAGATTAAGTAAACATTATAAAGATCATATACAATTCGGAAATCAAGTAACTGAAATTCACCCTCAGAAATAATGTCTTACATTAATTAAGTCTTACATTTTCCAACCCAAGTGACTGGTGTGCTGCACAAAGTTGAGATCTTTGGGTAAATTTGAGAAGGCATGGATCGGATCTGCAATCAATTAAAAAAAAAAATCAAGAAAATTTCAACATTTAAATTTGCAGAGTGGCAGAGGAGGCGCTTGAGCTTCATAGTGTCGCCAGATGATGCAGAGATCAAGTAAGCAAATGTTGCATTGTAGAGATCAAGAGGATCTGATCCATCCTGCCCAAAATGAAAAGAGAGAACAATTTACTTCTTAGTATACCGCCTCCTTCTGAAATAAGCACTAAATTAATATGCTGAACTAATTTAAAATTATTCGTGTGTGCTGCTGTGTGTACATGCAGTGTGTGTGCGCTGCAGTGACGGATTTAGAAGGATACAAGGGGTTACACTTATACCCCAAATTGAAAATTTTTCATCAATTTTTAGGTGAAAAAAATTATTTGTACCACCAAACATTTGAGATATAACTACATTTATTAAATAATATTATATTTATTATTTTTTGTATCCCCAAATTCAAAATTCTGGATCCGCCAGTGGTGTGCTTGTGTGTAATATCGTGTTTATATTTTCTATTTACTTTTTATAAAAATAGCCTAATAAATAATGTCTTCCTAAAAAATATATTTAATTAAGTTATCAATTTGCTTAAATTGTACTTGGTGGTTGCAAACACAATTTTTGAATAAAATCCTTTTAAGGTTACATTTTTGTCGTAACATTTATTATTATTTATGAAAATTAGGGCGTGACACATTACATTTCAATTAGGAAATGAGATTTAGGTATAACTTAAATCCAGTGGTAACTAATTAATCTATACATATATAAAAATAGAAGTCGGGATTTATAGAAAAGAGCAAGTGAAATCTGCATGTAGTGTAATAGTGAGTCTCACTCTCCACTAAAGAGAGTGAATTAATTTTTTTTTTCTATTTACTTTACACCAACAATTTCAAATTTTCATAATTTTTTTTTAAATCTAATTTTAACACATTAAATATCAAAAAAATTTAATTTAACATAAGTATTGCACATATAAAAATAAATTTAGATCTAAAATATTTATTTTATTATTTTTATTTTAGATTTTCTTATATGAATTGAATTTAAATAATTTTATTTAAGATTTAATTATATAAGTTGAATTTAAATAATTTAATTTTAGATTATATAAGTTTTGTTGAATTTTAATATTTGTAATGAGATTAGTAACTATTAAAAATTATAGAATTAATTAAATAGTTATATTATATTCATGAGTAAACAACATAATTTATATATTAATAAAAAATAATAGTAAAAAAATTAATAAATTAAATTTATATTTTAATTATATATTCAAAATTTATAATATTTAATCCGTGCATCGCGCGGAGAAATGACTAGTTAATCTATAAAGTAAATAAATCAGTGACAAGGCAGTGAGATAAAGTGGATTACAAAAAATAATATAATATTCCTAGTAATTACAAGATATATGAAGTGGAATTTATGGTAGAGAAAATTAAAGAAGAAACATTGAATTTGAAAAGAAAAAAATCAAAATGGCAATTAGTGTTACCTGCATCATGTCATGTGGATTGAAATTTAATACGGTGTCCATCGACCTTTATGTTAGGGATATGGGAAATCTCGGGCCAATCACTTTGTTTTTTAATCTCTCTCTCTTCTAGTAATTCTCTCTTCTAGTAATCAAGGTTGTTAAGTTTGTGAGGCGTCGCATGGCTTCCACGGAGGGCAGACGCTTCAACTTTCTGCAAAAAGATACTTCTAGTTGGGATAGAGAAGAGAGGTTCCCAATCCATTCTGGCAATTCTTCTATCCCAAAACCATGTAGAATTAAAACAGAAAGAGAAGTGAGATGTTGAATCTGATCCGGGAGACGCTCCCATTCTTGCCTCCCTCCCAAATCCAATGTACGAAGTGTGTGGGATCGAAATCGCAATGCCCCATCTCGCTTAAATAATTTGCCACTGAGCAACCGGCAATTAACAAACTGCGAAGCGATGTCAAAACTTGTAATTTGTTGCTGCTGCTTGAATATGGTATTGACTCCAGATTATCGCACCACCTCAAACTCAACTCCTCCAGAGAATTGAGGCTATGCAAACCATCTGGTAACTCTCTCAGCTTCGGACATCTTATTTCCAACTTCGAGAGATGTTGATTATTATGGAATAACCAATCTGGCAGACTTATCAATCCTTCTATTCTATAAATTCGGAGTTCCGTAAGAGTCTTTAATTCGATACCACATATGCTTGCCAAAGGTAACTCACTATCCATCTCATCAATTTTCAACTCTTTAAGGACTGTGAACTGACTTGGAGCACTCAAATATTCAAGGCATGGAAACACTTTCACTTGATCAGCACCACTTGGAATTCTAACTTCTTCCCACTCTCTCAAGTTTTTCATATCCCACAATTGGAGCCTCTCAAGCGCCGGAAACACAGTGATTGTCTCCTGGTAAACTCCATTATTGGAGCTACACTCTTCAATGCCGTAGAATGAAGCACCTATGGATTGTACTTTCCCCATATAAGACAAAGACAGGAATTTGAGATGTGGCAAGTGCCCCAATGTTGGGACTTCTTCACATTCTGAGCAATATTCGAGTTTTATCTCCATCAAGTTATTGAGTCCTACCCAGCGGTCTTGAAGACATACGGCCATCTTTGAAGTCCATGACGGAAAACTTGCCCCTTTAAATCCATCAATTTCTAACATTTTTAGGTTGGGGTGAGGCTGGAGACCATTCAACACATTCTCATCGTTGATTGCTACATCTTTTCTGTATTTATTCCACCTCAACACTAACCTCACGATGCCCGGCTTTTGAAACAAACCTGCTTTCTTAGACTCTTCTTCACCTTGAACTTTTTCAAGATTATAAATTTTCAATTCCCCTTTTAGATTTTTCAAGCTTCCAAGTTCTACAATCCGGTGGCCCTCCTTGTTGAGCACTTTAAATAATGGTAATGTTTGGAGAGACGTTAACATTCCCAAATGAGGAGGCAATATTGTATAATTATCCTTCAAGTAAAGATGCCTTAAGTTAAACAAGTGTTTTACAGTACTTGGCAGCTTCTTCAAACCAGATCGCCACAATGAATGTGAATATCTAATTGTTTGCAAGTGAGAGAGTTTACCAATTGAATTTGGCAAATATCTAATACGTGTCTCTGAAATGTCGAGATATCTCAAGTGTATTAGCTCCCGTATTGAATCAGGCAATTTTACTATGTCGTCGTTCATCAGAGTTAGTGAATGCAAGCTTTTGAAGTCTGAAAATACAATATCACAAATTCTACCATTGTAGATCAATGTCCGCAACCATTTTGCTTTGACTTTTGGGATTCGGCTTGATTCATCTCTTTTGTAATAGGTGCCATCTGAAACAGAGCCCGCTACATCATGCACTAGATCGTGCAAGCTACAATGCTTTACATCACCGTATTCGTCTCTGTCCGTAACTTGCAATAAAGAGTTGTGCAGAAGAACTTTGAGAAATTTGCTGCCAACAGTCTCCATATCACGTGTTTGAGAAGGTTGAAGAAATCCTTCCGCCATCCAAAGCTGAATTAATTGTTCCGTGTCAATCCGAGCACCTTTGGGGAAAATGGAACAGTATGCAAAACACTTCTTGAGAGATGGTGAAGGCAAATGGTGAAAACTCAATTTCAATATCTTTGAGATATAATTTTCATCTCCTCCAGCACCTGAGAGCCAATTCTCATCGATTGAGCTCCACTCATTTTGGGATTTACCACGCAGAACTCCCCCAACCACGTTGGCAGCTAATGGCAAACCTTTGCATTTTTCTGCAATACTTCTTCCAATGTCTTCAACACCTGGTGAAATAGATCCTCCTTCAAAGGCTCTGTCTTTGATTATGGACCAGCATTCTTCCTGAGATAAGCCATTCAAGTGATGCATATCGAGTGTTTTTACAAGCTCACCAACCCTTGTATTCCTCGTCGTGACAAGGATGCCATTTCCTTTGGTAGAAGTAATTCCAGACCACGACCTATGAAAATCCTCCCACTTCTGCAGGTCCTCGTTCCAGACGTCGTCAAGAACAAGAAGATATGTTTTTTGGCCTCTTGAATCTTCTTGAATCTCATCTCTTTTTTCAAAACAAGAACTGCATCATCATTTTTGGCTTCTCTACTTCTGATCTTCTTTAGAAGAGCATCTTTGCTCTCATCCTCCTTTCTCATTTCTAAGAATCTTTTTCAGAAGGGCCACAACATCAAAATCTTGAGAAACATGGACCCAAATACGTTGCCCAAAGTGAGTCTTAATTTTGTGATGATTGAAGACATTGCGAGCCAGAGTAGTCTTCCCCAGTCCACCCATTCCAACAATGGGAAGGATGGACACGGCTTCTCCAGCTGGAGTCGTCAGCATTTCAACAATTTTGAACACATCATCGTCCCTTCCAATAAAAATTGGATCGACGGTGACTGAGTTGGTTTCAGAGGCGGCAGCAGCAGGCGCAGCAGAGGCAAGTTTCTGTTGAAGGCCAAGCTCCGCAGCAGTTTTGTTCATAGAGTCGAGACTCGTATTGATTTGATTTATTCTAAGAGCCACATCTCGGCGATGTACACAGAGATAAAAGGAGGGGAAGCATGAGGCTACCTTTTCATTGAGAATTCGCTGATAGTTGAGTTCATCCAAAGCATTATCAGCATCAAACGCCTTTTGCTTGAAGCTTTTTTACCCATGTTTTGACAGCATCTTCGGTGATGGACTTCGTCTGGGCATCATCCAAGAAACTCTGAATCATGCCAAAACTGTCTCCTCAGCTTTTCCGCATTTTCGTCAAGACCTCGGATGAGTGAGATCTCGTCCCTGGAAACGTTGATCAGACTTTTAACAAGGACTTCAATGGTGGCGGAAATTGCTTCTCCTTCCATTTTTTTTTTTTTTTAAATATTTTGGGTGAGAGATTGATCTGTAGGTTATGAAAGCTCTAACTGTATCTCCTGAAATTACAATTATGGCTTATTCTGAGTACACCGAGTTAACCGGAATGGGGAAAAAGCTTTGAATTTTTTGAAATTTGTTTGGTTGTTTGCAGGGGACCACCTCCACAATAATAAGCCATATATATTATTGGGAAATAGGGTAAAATCAAGTTTCTGTCTATATTATTATATTAGTGAGGATGTCACCAATTCACCCACTACGTTGTTGATTAGCCGCCCCAGTGAGGATGTCACCAATTCACCAATTTATTTTTAATATTCAGAATTATTATTTGGGTCACCAAATTTTTATTTTTATAATTTAATTTTATTATTTAATTTGTAACTTATTTTATGCATATTTGTAATTTAATATTTTATACACCTATTTATAGCTGTTTATTCCTTTTTAATTTCGTGTTTTCAAATCTAGTAATTTTAATTTTGTTATTGAGTTTAATTTATTTTAAGTGTATGGTAATTTCTTTTCTTTTTATAATTATGGATTTATAATGTCAATTAATTTTTATATATTAAAAATATAACAAAAATTGATTATACATAATATGTATTTAAAATAAAATGAAGAACAAATAATTATTTTAGGTTGGGTTAGTGTCACTAATAAAGTATAAAAAAGTTAAAATTAGGTTGGATTGTAGATTATATATGTGGATGAAAGAGAAATTAATATTATATTGAAATGTTGGGTTGGATTAGTGCCACTGATAAACATAATTGAAGAAGGAATGATCTAGTTAGTTAAAATAGAATTTTTTTTGAAAAAAAATACTTTTCAAATGTTTGCCTGATAAAAAAAAGGGGAAAATTACAATTCCATACAGAATACTGTACACTTTTACAAAAAGGTCAAAACACTATTTGGAACTTACTCTCAGCTACAAGTTTCTGAGTGATTTGTCCAATTTATCCTTACAAAGAATTTACTTTCAGATACAAAATGTACAATATACAAATCACATGGGATCTGACGTACTGACTGACAACTTCACTTTTTAATCTTCTGCTATTTCAAATTTCATTTCCGCCGCCGCCGCTTCGGAGAAGTCCAAATTCAGAAATTGAATGGCGACGACGATGGTTTATCGCGCAAAGAGGCGGTGCTGGAAAATGGAGAGTCGATGGTGGTGGCACTGGGGCTATGCGATGATGGTGATGGTGTTTCCTGTGATGATGAAGGGCGACGCGGTGGTGAGGAGCAATTTGTGATGCCGGTGATGGAGAAAGGCGACGGGGCTATGCGATAATGGTGGTGGTTACGACTGTAGGAGGCTCGACGACGAGGATGGGGTCGCACGACGGTGGTGGGTGGATGGAAAGTCGGCGATGAAGGGTTGCGTTGAATGGCTGTTGCAGGTTTGGGAGGCGTGATGGGGGTGCAAATCTGTGAAGGAGACGGTGGGTGCACTTATCGATGTGTGGGTGCACTCACCAACTCGATGGGTGTATCTCGTCCATGTACATATGTGCAAGAGAATGTACAAATATTGAAGAGAAATATACATATATGTTTGTCCATGTACAAATGTGCAAGAGAATGTACAAATATTGAAGAGAAATGTACGTATATGACCTAAGACGATGGCGAGAGTGACCCAGCCATTTGTCATACTACGGCGGTGAAACCCACCACAAATCTAGGTACAAATGTTGCCCAAATTTCCCAACTTAGAATTACAAAAATGACTCATCGTAAAACCCATTCTCGTAAATGCCGATAACCCAACCATCCTTCACCCATCCATTCCCTTGTTTCCAGCGACGTGATATCTTGATTGAGATGAAGATTAGGCAAGAAGAATTTGAAATTCAAACAGAAATTGAAAGATATATATATATATATATATATATATATATATATATATATATCAACTGAATCTATAATAGTGTGACGTAGTGATCTGATTTTTCTCCTTTTCCCGACAATGAACAAGAACTACGGTTTTTAGCTTGAAGGTACAATGGGAACAATTTTTCATTTTTTTGTACCGGACAAGAAGTGCAAGCGGTGGTTGTATCTAATTGAAACTTTGAACAAGTATTTTGTACCCAATAGTAGCTGCCCCAAAAAAAAATTATTTTTCAAGTATTTGCAACTATTCAGTCCGTCCCATAGAAGTTTGCACACTTACCTTATTTGTCCGTTCTACAGTTGTTTGCTCACTTATAAATAAAAACACCTTTTATTTTTAACATTCTCACAATACACATTTATTTACATCAATGTCATTACGTTTTCAACTCAATTAACTAATATCCTACTTTACATACACATGATTTCTCAATTATACATTTCACTTACACATGATCAACTCTCTAAAAGTGTATTTTCTTAACCTTCGTGCCCAGTCAGCTGTGCAAACAGCACTTGGACGAAGGAAGTACTATATTAAGCATTTATAATTGATTTTAGAGAAGCAACTAATACATACATGTTTTTGGATTCTAAGGAATCAATTCTCATTTTGAGATGCACAAAAGGTATATATCTCGATAAAAAAAAAAAAGATTTGAAAATTATTATTAAAGCGGCTTTTTTGCAAATACATTCTTAAAATCATTTTATTTCCAAATAATCTTCACTATTCATTACTACAAAAATCACTTAATATTATTTCTTTTATTTCTCAATAAAGTTTCAAAACAGACACAAAATTATTCACTCATTGGGTCTCCTTTCCAAAGAGGAAAAATTGAAAATCTAGCCCACAAATAAGGAAAATGTTAGGAAATTAATATAAATGAATTAGTTTTATACCAATTATTTTTAGAGGGAGAGAGAGGGCGCTTGAATTTTTTAAAGGGTATGCCTTGCGTAACATTTGAATTAATATCATTACATAAATAACCCTATTTTAATCTGAGTCAACCCTATTTGAATTATAATACAATAATTTAAGAAATAAATGCCAACTGAACTCCCAACTTTTGTGAGCCACAAGTAAGAAAAAGAAAATAGAATAAAGGGAAAGAAAACTTGTATAAAGCTTGAAAGCAGTGGGCAAACTTCTTTGCTTAATTTCCCACCAGATCTCTGATTTATTAGCACTGTACAAACCAGGGTCTATTATGATTGGCTTTCCTCTTTCATTCCTACATTTCAAAATTTATTTATCAGATAGTTAAATAATAAAAATACATATTCAACATTAATTAAGTCTTACATTTTCCAACCCAAGTGACTGGTGTGCTGTACAAAGTTGAGATCTTTGGGTAAATTTGAGAAGGCATGGAGCGGATCTTCAATCAATTTAAAAAACAAAAAAATCAAGAAAATTCCAACATTTAAATTTCTTAGGTAATGGAATGCAGATTATGCATAAAACTTGCACTCTTGTAATTCCAGGAAGTTGCAAACAATCTGTCTACCTGACAAGTGTCTTTTTTTGTTTGGCAACCTCAATTGAGTGTGGTTAAATTGGTTTATTTTTCGTAACAAAAACTCTGTTTCAATAAGAAATGCAGAGGTCAACAGATAGAAATCTTTTCTTTGTGTCACATTCTTCTACTATAAAATAATGTACTCTTATTAATTGTTCTATGCCAATTACCAAATGCAATAAAATTTGTAGCAAATAGAAAACAAGTTGTCAAATGCATAAAAAAAAATTATTTGAGATCACCAAACATTTCCAATGAAAACATACTTTATTAGATCTTGAACAATTATTTTCTTAACTGTCTGCATTCCTCATCTTGGCGTTTCTTTTCTTCTGAAACCAGCATATTTTAAATTTACAGCCACAAAATCCTTTTAAATAATTTCTATTTAATCAAATAATTTAAACAATATCAATATTATAAATTCTAGTGTTTTGCAATCTTCATTTTTAATAAACAAATTATTAAATATTTTATTCCTCTTCTAATATAATATTATTTATATAAAATTAGGTTTATTGTGTATGTTACATTTCAATGTTGTGTTTATATTTTTTATTTACTTTTATAAAAATAGCCTAATAAATAATTAATCTATAAAAAATAAATTTTTAATTAAGTTATCAATTTGCTTAAATTGTACTTGGTGGTTGCAAACACAATTTTTAATAAAGTTCACTTTTTTTTAAAGAGAGTGAATTAATTTTTAACATTTATTTTCTTTTAAAAGTATGGTCTTTTCAAATTTTCATAAATTTTAAGTTAAATCTAATTTTAAACATTAATTATCAAAAATTTTAATTTAACATAAGAAGTGACATATATAAAAATAAATTTAGATCTAAAATATTTATTTTATTATTTTTATTTTAGAATGAGATTATATGAATTGAATTTAAATAATTTTATTTAAGATTTAATTATATAATTTAATTTAAATAATTTAATTTTAGATTATATAAGTTTTGTTGAATTTTAATATTTGTAAAAATAATTAGTAACTATTAAAAAGGAAAATAGAATTAATTAAATAGTTATATTATATTATGAAAAAACAACATAATTTATATATTAATAAAAAAAATGAGAAAAAATTAATAAATTAAATTTATATTTTAATTATATATTCAAAATTTATAAAGCAAATAAATCAGTGACACGGCATATGTAACGTCGTGTAGTGAGATAAAGTGGATTACAAAAAATAATACTCCTAGTAATTACAAGATATATGAAGTGGAATTAATGGTAGAGAAAAAGAAGAAACATTGAATTTGAAAAGAAAAAAACAAAATGGCAATTAGTGTTACCTGCATCATGTCATGTGGATTGAAATTGAATACGCTCTCCATCAACATATATGTTAGGGATATGGGAAATCTTGGGCCAATCACTTTGTTTTTTAATCTCTCTCTCTTCTAGTAGTATTGGACGCTTCAACTGTCTGCAAAACCATACTTCTAGTTGGGATAGAGAAGAGAGGTTCCCAATCCATTCTGGCAATTCTTCTATCCCAAAATAAGATAGAATTAAAACAGAAAGAGAAGTGAGATGTTGAATCTGATCCGGGAGACGATCCCATTCTTGCCTCCCTCCCAATTTCAATGTACGAAGTGTGTGGGATCGAAATCGCAATACCCCATCAACAGCCTTGTTAAAGGATGCACTATCCCATACATCTGAACTACCAGCACTAATTACCAAATACTCGAGCAACGGACATGACTCCTCCATCTGGCTTAAATAATTTGCCACTCCTCGGCATCCGCCAATTGTCAAGCTGCGGAGAGATGTCAAGACTTGTAATTTGTTGCTGCTGCTTGAATATGGTATTGACTCCAGATTATCGCATCCCCTCAAAGTCAGCTCCTCCAGAGAATTGAGGCTATGCAAACCATCTGGTAACTCTCTCAGCTTGGGACAACTACTTATGTCCAACTTCGAGAGATGTTGATTATTATGGAATAACCAATCTGGCAGACTTATCAATCCTTCTATTCTACCAATTCGGAGTTCCGTAAGAGTCTTTAATTCGATACCACATATGCTTGCCAAAGGTAACTCACTAATCATCCAACTGATTTCCAACTCTTTAAGGACTGTGAACTGACTTGGAGCACTCCCCAATTGTGGACAGGATTCGATACTCAAATATTCAAGGCATGGAAACACCTTCACTTGATCAGCACCACTTGGAATTCTAACTTCCCCCCACTCTCTCAAGTTACTCAAACCCCGCAACTCAAGCTTTTGAAGCGCCGGGAACACAATGATTGTCTCCTGGAAAACTCCATTATTAGAGCTACACTCTTCAATGCCGTAGAATGAAGCACCTATGGATTGTACTTTCCCCATATAAGACAAAGACAGGAATTTGAGATGTGGCAAATGCCCCAATGTTGGGACTTCTTCACATTCTGAGCAACCTTCGAGTCTTATCTCCATCAAGTTATTGAGTCCTACCCAGCGGTCTTGAAGACATACGGCCATCTTTGAAGTCCATGACGGAAAACTTGCCCCATTAAATCCAACAATTCCTAGCATTTTTAAGTTGGGGTGAGGCTGGAGGCCTTTCAACACATTCTCATCGTTGATTGCTACATCTTTTCTGTTTTTATTCCACCTCAACACTAACCTCACGATGCCCGGCTTTTGAAACAAACCTGCTTTCTTAGACTCTTCTTCACCTTGAACTTTTTCAAGATAATAAATTTTCAATTCCCCTTTCAGATTTTTTAAGCTTCCAAGCTCTACAATCCGGTGGCCCTCCTTGTTGAGCACTTTAAAGCATGGTAATGTTTGGAGAGACGTTAACATTCCCAAATGTGGAGGCAATATTGTATAATCATCCTTCAAGTAAAGATGCCTTAAGTTAAACAAGTGTTTTACAGTACTTGGCAGCTTCTTCAAACCAGATAGCCGCATTGGATGCAAATATCTAATTGTTTGCAAGTGAGAGAGTTTACCAATAGAATTTGGCAAATATCTAATACGTGTCTCTGAAATGTCGAGATATCTCAAGTGTATTAGCTCCCTTATTGAATCAGGCAATTTTTTGATGTCGTCGTTCGTCAGAGTTAGTGAATGCAAGCTTTTGAAGTCTGAGAATATGATATCACTGATTCTACCATTGTAGATCAATGTCCGCAACCATTTTGCTTTGACTTTTGGGATTCCGCTTGATTCCTCTCTTTTGTAATAGGTGCCATTTGAAACAAAGCCCGCTACATCATGCACTAGATCGTGCAGGCTACAATGCTTTACATCACCGTATTCGTCTCTGTCCGCAACTTGCAATAGAGAGTTATGCAGAAGAACTTTAAGAAATTGGCTGCCAATAGTCTCCATATCACGTGTTTGAGAAGGTTGAAGAAATCCTTCCGCCATCCAAAGCTGAATTAATTGTTCCGTGTCAATCCGAGCACCTTTGGGGAAAATGGAACAGTATGCAAAACACTTCTTGAGAGATGGTGAAGGCAAATGGTGAAAACTCAATTTCAATATCTTTGAGATATAATTTTCATCTCCTTCAGCACCTGAGAGCCAATTCTCATCGATTGAGCTCCACTCATTTTGGGATTTACCACGCAGAACTCCCCCAACCACGTTGGCAGCTAATGGCAAACCTTTGCATTTTTTTGCAATACTTCTTCCAATGTCTTCAACACCTGGTGAAATAGATCCTCCTTCAAAGGCTCTGTCTTTGATTATGGACCAGCATTCTTCCTGAGATAAGCCATTCAAGTGATGCATATCGAGTGTTTTAACAAGCTCACCAACCCCTGTATTCCTCGTCGTAACAAGGATGCCATTTCCTTTGGTAGAAGTAATTCCAGACCACGACCTATGAAAAACCTCCCACTTCTGCCCGTCCTCGTTCCAGACGTCGTCAAGAACAAGAAGATAAGTTTTGGCCTTCAAAGCCTCTTGAATCTTCTTTAGAAGAGCTTCTCTGCTCTCATCTTCAACGTTTCCTCCTTTCACATTTCTAAGAATCTTTTTCAGAAGGGCCACAACATCAAAATCTTGAGAAACATGGACCCAAATACGTTGCCCAAAGTGAGTCATAATTTTGTGATGATTGAAGACATTGCGAGCCAGAGTAGTCTTCCCCAGTCCACCCATTCCAACAATGGGAAGGATGGACACCGCTTCTCCAGCTGGAGTCGTCAGCATTTCAACAATTTTCAACACATCATCGTCCCTTCCAATAAAAATTGGATCGACGGTGACTGAGTCGGTTTCAGAGGCGGCAGCAGCAGGTGCAGCAGAGGCAAGTTTCTGTTGAAGGCCAAGCTCCGCAGCAGTTTTGTTAATAGAGTCGAAACTCGTATTGATTTGATTGATTCTAAGAGCCAGATCTCGGCGATGTACACAGAGATAAAAGGAGGGGAAGCATGACGCTACCTTTTCATAGAGAAGCTGATAGTTGAGTTCATCCAAAGCATTATCAGCATCAAACGCCTTTTGTTGAAGCTCTTTTACCCATGTTTTGACAGCATCTTCGGTGACGGACTTCGTCTGGGCATCATCCAAGAAACTCTGAATCATGCCAAAACTTCTCCTCAGCTTTTCCGCATTTTCGTCAAGACCTCGGATGAGTGAGATCTCGTCCCTGGAGACGTTGATCAGATTTTGAAGAAGGACTTCAATGGTGGCGGAAATTGCTTCTCCTTCCATTTCTTTCTTTTTTTTTTTTAAATATTTTGGGTGAGAGATTGATCTGTAGGTTATGAAAACTGTATCTCATGAAATTACAATTATGGCTTATTCTGAGTACACCGAGTTAACCGGAAAGTTGAATTTTTTGAAATTTGTTTGGTTGTTTGCAGGGGACCACCTCCACAATAATATCGTGTTAAAATATTTAGTAATTAATACTATGACGTGTGAAAACTGGATGACTAAGTTTTTCGTGACTTTTGTACAATAATGTCACCATATACTCCCAAAAGCCATATATATTATTGGGAAATAGGGTAAAATCAAGTTTCTGTCTATATTATTATATTAGTGAGGATGTCACCAATTCACCCACTACGTTGTTGATTAGCCGCCCCAGTGAGGATGTCACCAATTCACCAATTTATTTTTAATATTCAGAATTATTATTTGGGTCACCAAATTTTTATTTTTATAATTTAATTTTATTATTTAATTTGTAACTTATTTTATGCATATTTGTAATTTAATATTTTATACACCTATTTATAGCTGTTTATTCCTTTTTAATTTCGTGTTTTCAAATCTAGTAATTTTAATTTTGTTATTGAGTTTAATTTATTTTAAGTGTATGGTAATTTCTTTTCTTTTTATAATTATGGATTTATAATGTCAATTAATTTTTATATATTAAAAATATAACAAAAATTGATTATACATAATATGTATTTAAAATAAAATGAAGAACAAATAATTATTTTAGGTTGGGTTAGTGTCACTAATAAAGTATAAAAAAGTTAAAATTAGGTTGGATTGTAGATTATATATGTGGATGAAAGAGAAATTAATATTATATTGAAATGTTGGGTTGGATTAGTGCCACTGATAAACATAATTGAAGAAGGAATGATCTAGTTAGTTAAAATAGAATTTTTTTTGGAAAAAAATACTTTTCAAATGTTTGCCTGATAAAAAAAAGGGGAAAATTACAATTCCATACAGAATACTGTACACTTTTACAAAAAGGTCAAAACACTATTTGGAACTTACTCTCAGCTACAAGTTTCTGAGTGATTTGTCCAATTTATCCTTACAAAGAATTTACTTTCAGATACAAAATGTACAATATACAAATCACATGGGATCTGACGTACTGACTGACAACTTCACTTTTTAATCTTCTGCTATTTCAAATTTCATTTCGCCGCGCCGCTGTGAGAAGTCCAAATTCAGAAATTGAATGGCGACGACGATGGTTTATCGCGCAAAGAGGCGGTGCTGGAAAATGGAGAGTCGATGGTGGTGGCACTGGGGCTATGCGATGATGGTGATGGTGTTTCCTGTGATGATGAAGGGCGACGCGGTGGTGAGGAGCAATTTGTGATGCCGGTGATGGAGAAAGGCGACGGGGCTATGCGATAATGGTGGTGGTTACGACTGTAGGAGGCTCGACGACGAGGATGGGGTCGCACGACGGTGGTGGGTGGATGGAAAGTCGGCGATGAAGGGTTGCGTTGAATGGCTGTTGCAGGTTTGGGAGGCGTGATGGGGGTGCAAATCTGTGAAGGAGACGGTGGGTGCACTTATCGATGTGTGGGTGCACTCACCAATCTGATGGGTGTATCTCGTCCATGTACATATGTGCAAGAGAATGTACAAATATTGAAGAGAAATATACATATATGTTTGTCCATGTACAAATGTGCAAGAGAATGTACAAATATTGAAGAGAAATGTACGTATATGACCGGCACGATGGCGAGAGTGACCAGAGCTAGCTGTCATACGGCGGTGAAACCCACCACAAATCTAGGTACAAATGTTGCCCAAATTTCCCAACTTAGAATTACAAAAATGACTCATCAGAAACCCATTCTCGTCGTCGCCGATAACCCAACCATCCTTCACCCATCCATTCCCTTGTTTCCAGCGACGTGATATCTTGATTGAGATGAAGATTAGGCAAGAAGAATTTGAAATTCAAACAGAAATTGAAAGATATATATATATATATATATATATATATATATATATATATATCAACTGAATCTATAATAGTGTGACGTAGTGATCTGATTTTTCTCCTTTTCCCTGACAATGAACAGTAACTACAGTTTTTTAGCTTCAGGGGTACAATGGGAACAATTTTTCATTTTTTTGTACCGGACAGTAAGTGCAAACAGTGGTTGTATCTAATTGAAACTTTGAACAGTATTTTGTACCCAATAGTAGCTGCCCCAAAAAAAAATTATTTTTCAAGTATTTGCAACTATTCAGTCCGTCCCATAGAAGTTTGCACACTTACCTTATTTGTCCGTTCTACAGTTGTTTGCTCACTTATAAATAAAAACACCTTTTATTTTTAACATTCTCACAATACACATTTATTTACATCAATGTCATTACGTTTTCAACTCAATTAACTAATATCCTACTTTACATACACATGATTTCTCAATTATACATTTCACTTACACATGATCAACTCTCTAAAAGTGTATTTTCTTAACCTTCGTGCCCGATCAGTGTGTGCAAAACAAGACTTGGAAAATAAATGCCAACTGAACTCCCAACTGAGCCACAAATTAATATTACTTGCCAAAAAACTAAGAAAAAGAAAATAGAATAAAGGGAAAGAAAACTTGTATAAAGCTTGAAAGCGGTGGGCAAACTTCTTTGCTTAATTGCCCATCAGATCTCTGATTTATTAGCACTGTACAAACCAGGGTCTATTACGATTGGCTTTCTTCTTTTATTCCTACATTTCAAAATTTATTTATCAGATAATTAAATAATAAAAATACATATTCAACATTAATTAAGTCTTACATTTTCCAACCCAAGTGACTGGTGTGCCGTACAAAGTTGAGATCTTTGGGTAAATTTGAGAAGGCATGGATCGGATCTGCAATCAATTTTAAAAACAAAAATATCAAGAAAATTCCAACATTTAAATTTCTTAGGTAACGGAATGAAGATTATACATAAAACTTGCACTCTTGTAATTCCAGGAAGTTGCAAACAATCTGTCTATCTGACAAGTGTCTTTTTTTGTTTGGCAACCTCGTGGTTAAATTGGTTTATTTTTCTTAACAAATTAAAAACTCTGTTTTAATTATAAGAAATGCAGAGGTCAACAGATAGAAATCTTTTCTTAGTGTCACATTCTTCTACTATAAAATAATGTACTCTTATTAATTGTTCTATGCCAATTACCAAATGCAATAAAATTTGTAGCAAATAGAAAACAAGTTGTCAAATGCATAAAAAGAAACCAATTGAGATCAAGGAAGGATCCAATGAAAACATACTTTCTAGATCTTGAACAAGTGCTCTTAACTGTCTGCATTCCTCATCTTGGCGTTTCTTTTCTTCTGAAACCAGCATACTCATAAATGATACAGCCACAAAATCCTTTTCAATTCTTTGTATTTAATCAACTAATGTCAACAATACTATATTATCTCTCTAGTGTTTTTGGCATCTTCATGTTTAATATACAAATTATTAAATATTTTATTCCTCTTCTAATATATATATATATATATATATATATATAGGTTTATTCGTGTATGTTGCTGTGTGTAATGTTGTGTTTATATTTTTTATTTACTTTTTATAAAAATAGCCTAATAAATAATGTCTTCGTAAAAAATATTTTTAATTAAGTTATCAATTTGCTTAAATTGTACTTGGTGGTTGCAAACACAATTTTTTAATAAAATTCTTTTAAGGTTACGTTTCCGTCGTAACATTTATTGTTCTTTTAAAAGTATGGTCTTTTCATATTTCAAAATTTTAAGTTCACGACTTTTTTAAAATTATTACTCCCTCCGTCCCGTGATTTCTTTCACGTGTGAAGTGACACACCAAACAAGAAAATTGAATTTAGTGTAGGAGAGAGAATAAAGTGTAAGGGTATTATGGGTGGTTGAATGAGATAAAGTGTAGGGAGAGAATAAAGTAGAATAAAACAAGAGTGACATATTTGAAATTTAGATGGTATTGTGAGGGTGTAATTTATATAGGGTATTCCATTTTAAGGGTGTGAAAATAATTGTGGGACGGACGAAAAAGGAAAATGTGAAAGTAATCGCGGGACGGAGGGAGTATTATTTATGAAAATTATGGCGTGACACATTACATTTCAATAACGAAAATGAGATTTAGGTATAACTTAGATCCAGTGGTAACTAATTAATTAATATAGAAAGCAAATAAAACAGTGACATGGCATATGTAATGTCGTGTAGTGAGATAATGTGGATTACAGAAAATAATACTCCTAGTAATTACAAGATATATGAAGTGGAATTTATGGTAGAGAAAAAGAAGAAACATTGAATTTGAAAAGAAAAAAACAAAATGGCAATTAGTGTTACCTGCATAATGTCATGTGGATTGAAATTGAATACGCTCTCCATCGACCTTTATGTTAGGGATATGGGAAATCTTGGGCCACTCACTTTGTTTTTTAATCTCTCTCTCTTTCAGTAGTATTGGATCACAATAAAAAATCTCCAAGGTTGTTAAGTTTGTGAGGCGTCGCATGGCTTCCACGGAAGGCAAACGCTTCAACTTTCTGCAAAAATATAATTGTAATTCCTGTAGAGAAGAGAGGTTCCCAATCCATTCTGGCAATTCTTCTATCCCAAAATCATATAGTCTTAAAAAAGAAAGAGAAGTGAGATGTTGAATCTGATCTGGGAGACGCTCCCATTCTTGCCTCCCTTGCAAGTACAATGTACGAAGTGTGTGGGATCGAAATCGCAATACCCCATCAACAGCCTTGTTAAAGGATGCACTATCCCATACATCTGAACTACCAGTATTAATTTTCAAATCCTCGAGCAACGGTGCACATGACTCCTCCATCTCGCTTAAATAATTTGCCACTCCTGGGCAACTGTCAATTATCAAACTGTGAAGCGATGTCAAAACTTGTAATTTGTTGTTGCTGCTTGAATATGGTATTGACTCCAGATTATTGCACTCCCGCAAACTCAGCTTCTCCAGAGAATTGAGGCTATGCAAACCATCTGGTAACTCTCTCAGCTTGGGACACCTACTTATGACCAACTTGGAGAGATGCTGATTGTTATGGAATAACCAATCTGGCAGACTTATCAATCCTCTTATTTTACTAATTTGGAGTTTCGTAAGAGTCTTTAATTCGATACCACATATGCTTGCCAAAGGTAACTCACTATCTATCCAATCGATATCCAACTCTTTAAGGACTGTGAACTGACTTGGAGCACTCTCCAATTGTGGACAGGAATAGATACCCAAATACTCAAGGCATGGAAACACCTTCACTTGATCAGCACCACTTGGAATTCTAACTTCTTCCCACTCTCTCAAGTTCTGCATACCCAGCAATTGGAGCCTCTCAAGCGCCGGGAACACAGTGATTGTCTCCTGGTAAACTCCATTATTGGAGCTACACTCTTCAATGCCGTAGAATGAAGCACCTATGGATTGTACTTTCTCCAAAAAAGACAAAGACAGGAATTTGAGATGTGGCAAATGCCCCAATGTTGGGACTTCTTCACATTCTGAGCAACTTTTGAGTCTTATCTCCATCAAGTTATTGAGTCCTACCCAGCGGTCTTGAAGACATACGGCCATCTTTGAAGTCCATGACGGAAAATTTGCCCCTTTAAAGCCAACAATTCCTAACATTTTTAAGTTGGGGTGAGGCTTGAGGCCTTTCAACACATTCTCATCGTTGATTGCTACATCTTTTCTGTTTTCATTCCACCTCAACACTAACCTCACGATGCCCAGCTTTTGAAACAAACCTGCTTTCTTAGACTCTTCTTCACCTTGAACTTTTTCAAGATTATAAATCTTCAATTTCCCTTTTAGATTTTTCAAGCTTCCAAGCTCTACAATCTGGTGGCCTTCCTTGTTGAGCACTTTAAAGCATGGTAATGTTTGGAGAGACGTTAACATTCCCAAATGAGGAGGCAATATTGTATAATCATCCTCCAAGTAAAGATGCCTTAACTTAAACAAGTGTTTTACAGTACTTGGCAGCTTCTTCAAACCAGATCGCTGCTCTGGATGCAAATATCTAATCGTCTGCAAGTGAGAGAGTTTACCAATCGAATTTGGTAAGTATCTAATACGTGTCTCTGAAATGTTGAGATATCTCAAGTGTATTAGCTCCCTTATTGAATCAGGCAATTTTTTTATGCCGTCGTTCGTCAGAATTAGTGAATGCAAGCTTTTGAAGTCTGAGAATGCGATATCACAAATTCTACCATTGTAGATCAATATCCGCAACCATTTTGCTTTGACTTTTGGGATTCGACTTGATTCCTCTCTTTTGTAATAGTTTCCATCTGAAACAATGCCCGCTACATCATGCACTAGATCGTGCAGGCTACAATGCTTTACATCACCGTATTCGTCTCTATCCGCAACTTGCAATAAAGAGTTGTGCAAAAGAACTTTGAGAAATTGGCTGCCAACAGTCTCCATATCACGTGTTTGAGAAGGTTGAAGAAATCCTTCCGCCATCCAAAGCTGAATTAATTGTTCCGTGTCAATCCGAGCACCTTTGGGAAAAATGGAACAGTATGCAAAACACTTCTTGAGAGATGGTGAAGGCAAATGGAGAAAACTCAATTTCAATATCTTTGAGATATAATTTTCATCTCCTCCAGCACCTGAGAGCCAATTCTCATCGATTGAGCTCCACTCATTTTGGGATTTACCACGCAGAACTCCCCCAACCACGTTGGCAGCTAATGGCAAACCTTTGCATTTTTCTGCAATACTTCTTCCAATGTCTTCAACACTTGGTGAAATAGATCCTCCTTCAAAGGCTCTGTCTTTGATTATGGACCAACATTCTTCCTGAGATAAGCCATTCAAGTGATGCATATCGAGCGTTTTTACAAGCTCACCAACCCCTGTATTCCTCGTTGTGACAAGGATGCCATTTCCGTTGGTAGAAGTAATTCCAGACCACGACCTATGAAAATCCTCCCACTTCTGCAGGTCCTCGTTCCAGATGTCGTCAAGAACAAGAAGATATGTTTTGGCCTTCAAAGCCTCTTGAATCTTGTTCAGGACAACTTCCTTGCTCTCATCTCCAACTTTTTTCCCTCCTTCCAAATTTGAAAGCTTCTTTTTCAAAACAAGAACTGCATCATCATTTTTGGCTTCCTCTGGTTCTTGAATATTCTTTAGAAGAGCTTCTCTGCTCTCATCTTCAACGTTTCCTCCTTTCACATTTGTAAGAATCTTTTTCAGAAGGGCCACCGCATCAAAATCTTGAGAAACATGGACCCAAATACGTTGCCCAAAGTGAGTCTTAATTTTGTGATGATTGAAGACATTGCGAGCCAGAGTAGTCTTCCCCAGTCCACCCATTCCAACAATGGGAAGGATGGACACGGGTTCTCCAGCTGGAATCGTCAGAATTTCAACAATTTTCAACACATCATCGTCCCTTCCAATAAAAATTGGATCGACGGTGACTGAGTCGGTTTCAGAGGCGGCAGCAGCAGGTGCAGCAGAGGCAAGTTTCTGTTGAAGGCCAAGCTCCGCAGCAGTTTTGTTAATAGAGTCGAAACTCGTATTGATTCGATTGATTCTAAGAGCCACATCTCGACGATGTACACAGAGATAAAATGATGGGAAGCATGACGCTACCTTTTCATTGAGAATTCGCTGATAGTTGAGTTCATCCAAAGCATTATCAGCCTCAAACGCCTTTTGCTGAAGCTCTTTGACCCATGTTTTGACAGCAACTTCGGTGACGGACTTCGTCTGGGCATCATCCAAGAAACTCTGAATCATGCCAAAACTTCTCCTCAGCTTTTCCGCATTTTCGTCAAGACCTCGGATGAGTGAGATCTCGTCCCTGGAAACGTTGATCAGATTTTGAACAAGGACTTCAATGGTGGCGGAAATTGCTTCTCCTTCCATTTCTTTTTCTTTTAAATATTTTGGGTGTGTGTGTTTGAGTGAGAGATTGATCTGTAGGTTTTGAAAGTTCTAACTGTATCTCATGTGGAAATGGCTTATTCTGAGTACACCGAGTTAACCGGAAATAATATTATCAATCAAAAAAGAATATCAACAATCGTACGTTGTAAATAACTGGAATGGGATCTACAGCAATGCAAGCATGTGGAAAGTTGATAGATCTTTCTTTAATCTTTATCCGCTAGCTGTTGAATTTTTTGAAATTTGTTTGGTTGTTTGCAGGGGACCACCTCCACAATAATATCGTGTTAAAATATTTAATAATTAATACTATGACATTTGAAAACTGAAAGACTAAGTTTATCGTGACTTTTGTACAATAATGTCACCATATACTGCCAAAAGCAAATAACAAAAAATCCGCATTGGTAACCATCAGGTTGCTTAGGGACCTGGATATGAAAAACACAAAATGAATAAAATATTATCATTCGTTAGAATATATACTTACTACTTTTGAAAGTTTACCATAAATTCTAGTGACAGACGAGTAATCACAAATTGACTCCAAGAAGCTCGAGAAATATTTGGATAATCCACCGGTGGTGTATTCATCAAGACATAGTCGTGTTGTCTTCCATATAAAAGACAAAGACTTTCCACGCAGGAGAAAAATGAATAAATGATGTTAAAAAAAAATGAAGGCTCTCCACGCAAGAGAGAATACAAAGACTCGCAACTCAGGAGATGGGATCAGAGGTTCTCACTCAGGAGATTGACTGATACACCTACCTCTCTCTCTATGTACCCATCATTTTTATTGTCAACGCCATATATTATGATTTCACAAGACAAATCGATGAAAATAAAACGAAGACTCTCTACATAGGAGAGAATACAAAGACTCTCAACTAAGGAGGGGGAATCAAAGGTTCTCCACTTAGAGGAGATATATCGAACTTCACCGATTCTCCAAGATCTCGAACAAAAACAAATACACAAAAACGACGAATAAAAATAAGAAATAAAGAAAAAAAAAAAAAGTAGTAGTTTTATAACACGTGCAAATTAAAGAGAGAAATTAAATTCCGAATTAGAATGTAAATTAATAATCTAATATGCTCATAATCTAGATCCAATGTAACTTAAAAAATTGTACAAAAAAGGATTCCCATACGGCCACATGCAAATCATCACTGACCCATAAACTTTATTATTCACGCGTACACATGCACTCACTCTGCCCAAACCTTTAAATCTATTCATTTAATACAGCATACAGAAGCAACCAGGAAACATCCTACCACCTTTTTAATCATTTATCTATTTACAAATAATAGAGAAGTGCATCCAAATGTCCAATAATAACATCAATAAATGTACCATACCTGGTCAATTAATCTGATAGTTACACACCCATAACATCAATAAGCATCTTTCCCATTTGCTTACCCACATTTAACATCATTTTTATTAACTCAGAACAAGTACTGAGAAGAGAATGAAAACAGGCACAATAGTCAGTATTAATATATTGTGGATCATCTAAAGGTCTAAAAAATGATATCAAACTCCAAGTTGCTAATGTGTATAATAATCTAAATCAATGTTCTGTGATTTTTATACGTGCAACGGTGCAAAGTAGTTCAATTTTCATGTTAATAACAGAGCATGCCTTCTCCAAAGATCACATCTCATCCTTTCATTAAACAGAGGAACATAAAAATCCCAGGCTCAAAAGTCACAACAAATGTCAGCAAATTCAGAAGCAAATCTAAAATTAACAAATTTACAGCAAAATTCAAACCATCTTATTCAGATAGGAACAACTACCAATGGACATGGATTAACTCTCTTACTGGAGCAGATTATAGATTGTGTATTCGAACTTACATTGACATATGTCTTTTTTTTTTCTTTTTCTTTTTTGACAGCCCATCGATATACTTCTTGGCAGTATGAGCTATTGATGTTTTATCATGTAGGAGTGCCAAGTTTTCTTTGTAGAATATACCATGTACCTTACAAATATTTAGATATAATTTTGAAACTAAAAAGTTGGAATTACATAAATCATTTCATGATTAGCTGATTAAAATTCAGATACGATACTTTAAGCATTATATCAATCATTACTCCAAATCACAAGGCATATTCTGCAAAGTTGAGCAAGTTCACAGAAATTCACACTAAAAAGTAAAACACCCAATGAATTTTATTTAGGAAGACATTAATTATTAGGCTATTTTTATAAAAAGTAAATAGAAAATACAAACACGATGTCTCCATCATTCCATTGGCTCTAATGTACATATACATTTATTTCCATTTTACAAGGCAAGATTATGCTATGAATATGTTACCGACTGCATTTAAAAAAATGCTTTATTTTCAAATTGCATCAACTACATGAATGTTTACAATTTTACCATATGAAGTACAATTTTTTCATGAGCATATACACGACATGCATATTACATTTTATAGAATCTCGCATCAGGATATATGACTTTCATAGTTGATGGAATTGATGAAATGATCAAGGGTGCTACTTTAGGTATTCATGAGAATGATTTCTTTGTGGATTTGAGAGATTTTGACCACGGTCAATTGAGGTTGCCAAACTAAAAAAGACACTTGTCAAATAGACAGATTGTTTGCAACTTCCTGGAATTACAAGAGTGCAAGTTTTATGTATACACTACAAGAAAAATGCTGAAAGGCATCGGTTTTAAATCGATGTCTATCCAGAAAAAAAGACGTTGTAGTACCACTTCTTTTACAACGGTTACAGACGTTGTCTTTACTTAAAAAAATCATTGTAGTAAGCAACAAAATTATCTAATTTCGTTGATAGACAACGGTTGGTAACTGTTGTCTTTCCATATAATATACAACGTTTTATTACCGTTGTCTTTACCTAAAAACCGTTGTGTATTCCAACAAAATACTGATAGACAACGGATGAGAACCGTTGTCTTTATAAAAATTATACAACGGTTTATAACCGTTGTCTTTACCCAAAAGACCGTTGTTTATTCCAACAAAATGCTGATAGAAAACGGTTGAGAACCGTTGTCTTTCTACAAAATATACAACGGTTTATAATTGTTGTCTTTACCCAAAAAACTGTTGTTTATTCCCAACAAAACGCTGATAGACAACGGTTTAGAACCGTTGCTGTTTCTATTTTACTACAATATTTTTTACGCGTTGTCTTTTTGTTAAATAAGCGTTGTGTTAACTTCACTATAGACAATAGTTTTGGAATGTTGTCTTTTTAAATTTTTTATTAATTTCTAATAAAACTCATTATTAATTATATCAATAGCAAAATAAAATTCAAAATAAATCCATAAACATTCAACTATCAATTCGTCAACAAAATGAAGTTTACAAAAATATTCTTCCCATTCAACTACAACCAACAATAATTTCATAAAGTTCTGAATACCACCAACAAATCATTTACAATAATTTTCGAATACCATCAACAATCATTGACAAAAAGGTTTGTCTACTATTCACCAACATCCATGCAAAAAATAGACAAGCTAGCCAGATTCTTCCACCAACATTTGTGCATCATCTCTCTCAACACTATATTACAAAGAAAAAGCATAAGTAACAAATAAAATCACACACGTATAGTCCAAAAATAGAAAAATAATTAGAAAAATAAGTAAACAAACCTCGATCTATTCATACATATGTTCCGAAATGCATTCAGCCCATTCAGTCCTCATTTGATTGATTTCGTCTACGGAGTAAGTATTTTTCTTAAACTATGAAATATAAATGAATTATGAATCAATATAAATAAAACACTGTTCACTCATTATTTTAGAAATCTAAAATGACTGAAAAAAACCGTTAAGCGGATTAAAAAAAATCATGAATTTCGACAATGCACAAGAACCAATGAGTGGCAGAAGAACCAAATCTATAATAGCCTCGATCCAAAAAAATCACCAAAATCACAAAGTTTGATGGGTAAGTTGCAACAAAAAATCACAACAAATGTCAGCAAATTCAGAAGCAAATATAAAATTAACAAATTCATTAATTGATTCACCTCTATATGATACATAACAACATATGGATATTGCAAGTATATAGGAGACAGAATTAAGCATCAACAAATATCTTACCTACGGGGAAGAGAAAGGAGGAAACAATATCAGAAATAAGAGCACAACAGGAGGGGAAATACGTGGGGAAGAGAAAGGGGAAACAAAGAGAATTGTGCGAACTAAAAAAAAAAAAGCAGAGCAACTAAAAATTACCTACGACTTGCAGAGGAGAAGTGCCGGCGAAGCTTAGCAGTGGTGGAGGAGCGCCGGCGGTGGTAGGGCAATGAAACAATACGACAGTGGAGCTAGAGCCTTTGAAACAAGAAGACAGTGGCGGCGCTAAGGCACTCAGAATACAACGCTAGTGCTAGGGCACGAACGAGACGGCGGCGCTAGGGCACGAAGGAGGCGGCGGTGGCGGCGCTAGGGTACAAACGGGGCGATGACGGCGTTAGGGCAGCGATCCATGGTGAATTTCTTCAGCGAGGAAGCTCGACGGCGATGGAGAAGGATTGATCAATGGTGATGGAGAAGGATTGATCAATGGCGAATTTCTGCTCTTTTTCCCAATTCAAATTGGAAAATGTTTTTCTTAGTGTAATTTTATATGTTTGTTATTATTTTAAAATTGTTATTTGAATTCTTTTAAGTGTTACCAAAATATAGTGATATAATTATTTTTTTTCTAAGTGTAATAAAAGTGGTAATTTAATTTAATAAATGTGTTCATTCAAATAGTTAAATGTATTATAATTTTTTTTAAGTATATTAAAAGAGTTGATTAAATTTAATAAAGGTGTTTTTGAAATAGTTTAAAGTGCTATTTGATTTTTTTTTTTTCGGAAAATAAAAAAAAGGTGCTATTTGATATCTTAAAGTATATTAAAATTGTTAATTTTATTTAATAAAGGTATATTATTCAAGTACTTAAAAGTTTTATTTAACTTTTTTTAAGCGTATTAAAAGTGTTGATTAGATTTAATAAAGGTATTGTTGAAATAGTTAAAAGTGTTATTTGATTTTTTATGTATTTAAAGTGTTCACTTAATTTAATAATGATATTATTGAAATAGTTAAAAGTGTTATATGATTTTTTTTGAATTGAGTACTTTTAAAGTTTTGGATTTTTATCGTTACAAGTCCTGAAAGATATGTTAATTATCAATTCGGGGCCTGGAAGATAAAATTTATCAATCCGGAACCTGAAAGATGTTTATATTAAGGAATTTTATCAATTTGGGACCTGAAAGATAGGACAATTATCAATTCGGGGCCTCAATTCCAGGTCCTGAATTGATAAAATCTCTTAATATAAACATCTTTCAGGTCCCGAATTGATAAATTTTATCTTTCAGGTCTCGAATTGATAATTAATATATCATTCAGGACTTGTACTGATAAAAGCCCTAAAGTTTTTTATTTATTTCATTTAAACATCAGTTTTTCCTTACAAAAATAAAAACTAGTTGAACGCAAGACCTTTGAAATAAAGTCATGTCTATTGATTATATTTGAAATTTTGCAATTTATTATCTTTTCAATGTGATATTTTCTTACTACAATTCTTCCCCAAAGATGAGAATAACGGCAACGAAACAAGTCAAAACTAACAGCTAATTAAAAAAACCAACAATATTACAAGAATAGGTCCTATACAAAAAAAAAAAAAAAAAAAAACCAAACATCTACCAATTTTTTTTTTTTTCAAATCGGATACATCTACCAATTTCACAAGGGCGACATGTTACAAGCATGACCATAAAATAACAAAAATAATTCAACGCACTAAATATATTTCAAGGTAAAAATATGTATGAAATAATCTCATACATGAGACAAGTTCTCATCACATATATATAATATGATTCGTGGATTTATGACCCTACGTGAATCTTGTTTTAAGGCAAAATGAGATCTAAATACTAAAGTGGAGCGTCATCTCTACACGAGATCATTTTACAAAAGACACCCCCCATATTTCAAAGTATTCATGGGTAGTGATAACTAGACATGCTCAAATTGAAACCGAACCGGCGGTTCGGAATCGAAATCGAAGGTTCGAAACCCCCGGTTTGGTCGAACTGCGGGTTTCGGTTCAAAAACCAGACCGAAACCGACTCTAGAGCTGTTTGGTTTCGGTTCGGACCATTGCAAAATCTTAAACCGCCTGTTTTGACCGTTGAATTAATTTTTTTTTTTTTTGGATTTTTCACACCTCTATAAATACACTTCATACTCTTCATTTTTCCACACCAATTCTTACTCTCTTCCTCTTTCAATTCTCAATTCATACTCTTCAATTCTCAAATTCTCTCTCAATTTTTAATTATTATACACTTATATTAGTTATATACTTATATTATACTCCAATTATCAATATTCTAAAGTTGTAACTTGTAAGTTGTAAATTTGTAATATTTCAATTTTAATATTTTAAATTGTAATATTTTTAATTTTGATATTCTAAAGTTGTAAGTTGTAACATTTAAATTTCGAATATATTTTGTAAGTTGTAAATTTATTTATATTTTAAGTTGAATAAATTCATTTATATATCAATTTCAAATATTTAATTTTAAGTTGCAGAACTTGCAATGTAAGTTAAATTAAATTCAATTTCAATGTAAAATAAATTAATTAGCACATGTAATGTAAGTTGTAACTTGTAATACTATTTTTAATATTAATTCTAAGTTGTAACAATGCACATAACATGATAACATTATTAAAAACATAAAAAAATAAAAAATAAATAAAAAAAGGAAAAACCGCTGGAAACGCCGGTTCGGAACCGGAACTGTAACCTCCGAACCGCTGGTTTGGTTTTGGTTCCAAAAAATTGGCAAACCGAAACCGGCGGTTTTCGGCGGTTGGGCATGTCCAGTGATAACCATCTTACTTCTAACAATTTATGTCAACCAAAAAGCTCCTATTGGAATAATAAATACAAATAATCAACAACACATCAAAAAAATTAAAGACGAAAATAACTAAAAACATAAATGCACCTAGCCTTGCATGTAGGTCTGCACCATTTCATTTGTCACGTGTACACATTCAGGAATATATAACATCATTTTGCATGTTAGCATTAAAGTTAAAGTTTTCCACAACCCAGATATTTAAGTGAATTTCAAGGCAGTATTTTCTCACATTCAAGGAAAAAGAAAAAACTACTCCCACAAGCAACAAGAGAGAAATACAAGAACTCTTGCACCGTCTACTTTTTGTAAACTGAGTTTCCGACTCCCATGCAGTTTGCTAAGTCCTCAAGATAAAAAGAGGTGTAATTTTCTAATAGATAGATTTATAAAGGACGGTATTTAATTTGAGGAGCATATGAAAGAAAAAAAAATTAAAGGCAATATCATTAAATATGACAATATAACTCATATACACCGAATTGATACTCATGTGAATATTATACCACTGTCTGAACTAAATGGCTAGCTCCAAATCTAAAAAGTCACATTTTTCTTAAAATTGTCCAGAAATTCCCTGCAAATAGCCAAATTACAAAAAGAATAAGATGTATCTTGAGTTTAGATTCTCTCAACTAGTTAGCACCTATATTGAAAATAAGTTATGTTAGAATAAACAAGAAATGCAACAAATATTAGTGGGCATTCTACCCTAGGAGTGACCGTTAGCTGAACCTGAAAATGCAAGACCAAAAAAGAGTGATTTAGAGTCCGACAAGCAATAATTCATTTATGTCAATTTCGTTGATACATAGCTGTTGTTAAAATGTTTAAGAAGGGGCTTTTGTACATGAGGATATTAAAAGGATGCTTAAACACAACGGTTTAAAACCACTGTCTTTTTGTTATTCAATAGCGGTTTCTAACCGTTGTCGTATCTCGGACCACTGCTGTTATACATAATGAATTGTTAACCTAAATAATGCATACGAAAGCGGTATCATCTTCATACTTTAGCAGCAACTAACATTCATTTAAGGCACAAACATTGTTCTTGAAGCCTATTTCATCCCACCAGATAATCATAAAAATTCAATTAGCAATACCTTCCAAGGGTATCCAAATTCAGGGAAGTATAATGTATGCATATAATGATAAAATCAGAGACGGATATCTAGGGAAAAACTCTTACCTCAAAAACCTGGCAAACACTGAAATCGCCTATCTTCACCGTGCAAGAACTAATAAATTATTAGGCTTAATGATAAGTAGAAAATTATGCATAGTTTTATTAGTAAAAAGTGTAATTATTTACACTTGATTTTGTTAACAAATGCATATTTTAGTACTTATGATATTTAATTGTTGGATTTTCATTTAAATATTTTTCTTGTGATTTGTGGCTGATTTAGGGTCTTTTTGGATGAGAGATTATGATTTTGAAGAAGCCCAAATGTTTGCAAGAAAGTTCACACTGGATGACCCATTATTATATTTTAAATTTTGAATTTTTAGTAAATTTTGGGAGATCCTAACAACCTATTGGTTCAGCCTAATTTCTTGGGAGATCTCAACAAACTTTAGAGATATAAATCAAGAAAAGAAGCAGAAAGAAGGGGACGCTGGAACGCAGAAAAGAAAGAGGGAGAAAACTTGAATAGCAATCATTCTTGGAGTTTAGAAGAATTCTTTTTCTAGTTAGTTTCTATTTTATTTTTAATTTTGTTTAGTATGCCTAAGGGCGGCTAAACCCTTTATTCAATCCCGGAGTTTTCCGAACTTGTGATTTGATGAATGTTAGTTGACCAGTTTCGTTTGTGAAATTTTATTCCGAATTATTTATGTCATCTATTTTTCTTATTCCTTGTTTGAATAATTAATTTAGCTTGATCACCTAGGTTATTTATTCTTGCATGTATGCTAGTTCATATTTCGTAATCCGTAATTGTTGCGAATTTATGGCAATTGGTAGCAACTAGTATTTTACTAGGGTCATATAAATCGGGTTCTTTCGAATCGAGCTTGCGTATTCGGAGATTTGTTTGACCTTTATCCTAGTGCTTAATGCTTTTATCGAGTTAAATCTAGATCGTATCTAGGTTATTCGTTTAAAAAGGCTCGTTGAAGAGCATGTTTCAATTGAATAATATTAAGGGATAAAACCAATAAATAGAACTTGTTATATATTGAGGGTCATTAATCCGGAGTAAAGTGGAACAATCGTTACATTTAAATTAACATAGTCAAATACAAGAGAAGAATGAACTGTGGATTGAAGCCTTTTTATTATTAATAGAATTTACAACTCTCAAAGTGCCTAATAATTATCTCTTTATAATTCCTTTTTTATAATACCTTCCTGTCTCATTAAAACCCTCCTTTTGTGTTACTTAAGTCCTCATAAGTCCTGTTGAGACAATTTAAATAATTTTTATATTCCCTGTGAGATCGACCCCTTACTTATCCTACTACATAGTAGTGGATTCGTTAAGGCGAATTATAATTGTTATTTTTGGGTGCCTGCGACAGCACACCACTTAATATTTCCATGCACTATATTCTATTATTGGTAGGAAATAAGTTAAGTACAAATGCAAGAACAAGCAAGAGAAGTAGTTGTACAAAAAAACTAAATGGAATTTACTTAGATAAGAAAAATTAATGAAATAGAGTAAAGATCTGCATATCAAATAAAACTGGTCAATCCTAGACAGTTATCCCCCAGTTGCTATGATGCATCTACCATTAACAAAATGCATTTCTAATCTTCATTTAAGCGCCAAAAGACAGAAGCTGCTACACTACACTAAATTGTTACTAAAATTTATAGTTAAAGAAGTCAAATTTCAAGTAATCAAGTAGTACAGATTATGTAGGAAAATGTGAGAACACCTATAGCATAGTCATCAGTTACTTAAAGCACAGAGAAACCAAATGTGACGTAAAAAGGATAGCAAGAAGCTTGCTTCACACATGATACATCAAACCAGAAACTATATCGCGTAAGTATTTACGTGCGGTTGCTTCTCCAAGACCACCAGCATCCTCAGAGACCCATTTGCCTTCCACATAGTCAAGAACTGCACGAAATCAAAATCATGGTAAAAAAACTAACAGAAAATATCAGCTGAGGGTGAGGACAAAAGAAGAGAAAATAATAGAATACCCATATACAAGTGATCTGCGGTTGGGTCATCAATAACCTCAACGAGATTGACTATATTATAATGACTCAACTTTCATGATTGAATTCTGAAAACATAAGAAAGTATAATCATTTAAACAAGAAAAAATATAATCAAATAATGAACTAGAAATATATACTCCCTCTGTCCCATACCTATTTGCACAGTTGACTTTTTCAACAGTTTTTGTGTGAGAGTTAATTTATAGTAATACGTTTACAAAAGTTGTTTTATATGAATGATATGCTAGTTGATCTTATTTACTAGCATACCATTCATATAAAACAACTTTTATACACATATTACTATGAAATAATTCTCACACAAGAATCGTTGAAAAAGTCAACTGTGCAAATAGGTATGGGACGGAGGGAGTATTATTTTTAGCATGGATGTAATAACTATTTTCATTAGCAAAATATACTAAAAGGTGAATATAAAGTGGTGCTAATGGCTTTGTTTTACGTTCCATTTTATCTGAATAACCTGGGTTCATTGTTATTAGGATTAGGAGTTTAGACCTTCTCCATCTCCATAGTCAACTTCTTTACCAGTTTAGCACCATTCTCTTTTGAACAAAAAATATTTCCTAGTGGTAAAAAATTTCAGCCTACATGATCGTACAGGCCTTTACCATCAAATGAGAAAGCTCGTCATAGAACGTTAGGGTTCAAAAGGCCTTTGGCATTCAAATTTCGAACTGAAAATAAAGCAAAAAAAAGAGCAGAGCAAACCGGTGTTCAATCAGTTAAAACATTTCTCAATACTCAAGGAAAGAAAAAAGGATTGGCTAGTATAATGTTCATTCCTCTTGAACATTCAATCAGCGATAGCTACCAATAGCAAATTCAAAAAGACAATCACAGCAGAAACATAAAAAGAGGTGTAATTTTCCTATAGATAGATTTATAAAGGAAAGTATCTAATTTGAGGAGCATATGAAAGAAAAAAAAAATTAAAAGCAATATCATTAAATATGACAATATAACTCATATACACCGAATTGATACTCATGTGAATATTATATCACTGTCTGAACTAAATGGCTAGCTCCAAATCTAAAAAGTCACATTTTTCTTAAAATTGTCCATAAATTCCCTGCAATAGCCAAATTACAAAAAGAATACGATGTATCTTGAGTTAAGATTATCTCAACTAGTTAGACCTATATTTTATAACCAAATTTATCTCAACTTTTACAGATTTCGTGTTAATCATAAAGTAAGGATGCAATGTCTTGTGATGATTCCATATTTGAGAAAGCAAAGACTTTTATAAAAAAGAGCTAACTTATCAATAATTTTGAATTGTTTTAAATACAACTAGATTTGAAATAGAAAACACTTAACACGAATTGCTCAAAGGAAAATAGAAGAAGCTGGAATATTAACTCACAAGTCATACTGATGACTAATCGTCGAACTAACTTCAATGGAAAAACTCCTGGAATTTCATCGATCTGTCAGACAATATGAAAACCCTCTAAATAAGAAAATAAACGATATCAAATTTTAGAAGAACCCAAATGTTTGAGCAAAATAAATCACCAAAATCCGACGCACAATAATATCCAAGAACCAACAAGTAAATTGAGTTCGATTGGAGCCACAAATCGATAACTAAACTTGTTAAAGCAAATCGAGTTCGTTCTGAACAGAAACACTTTGTAGAACTAAGTGATAACATACCGTGAGTCTGAATCCACCCATCAGAAAAGTCTTGAATCTCTCATCGGTAAGATTAAAAAATTGTAAAGCCTATTGAGAAATGGTCTTCCTGAAAACTCTATCAGCGAAATGGTGTATCCACAGTGTAACGTAAATGGTGCTGATTGAATGAACGGAGAATATGGCGATAGAGTAGAGGATTTGCAGAATAGAGAGTTGTCGGCAGAAAATTATGTGCAGCAAAGAGACATTTATTTCACTAGTCGAATATTAAAGAGAATGAGCGGGTGTTTTTCAGTGTTTTGCCGCGTATGTATTAGAATTTTGTGAGCATTCCTGTATTTTGTAGACTATTTTTTTCTTAACTTTAAAAGAAAAAAATTTTAAAAAAAAAGAAAAAATTAAAGAAGAGTTATTAAGAATTGGGGTCACCCCACAACTGAAATCGTGTTTCATGTTCTAATAAATTATATGTTGGCAAATGTTTTACATAAATAAATTTTATTGTGCAACTGATGTGTATTTTGTGTTTATTTTTAAATAATACTCCCTCGGTCTTATACTCGTTGTAACATTTGCCAAAAAGGTTCGTCCTATACTTGTTGCATCATTTTCTTAAATGATAATAAAACAACTCTTTTACTTTTATCTATCCCCTCAAACACTACAATATTACATTATATGCCACTATTTTTCTCATACTAACTCAATTTAATACTATTAAACAACTCTTTTATTAAAGTTTAAAAGACCACACTGCCCCCATAAAAAATAACTTATATTATTAAACAACTCTTATATTAAAATTTGTGTCAAACAGTTAATATCGCAACGAGTATGAGATGGAGTGTGTATCAATTATTTAATTAAAAGTATTAGTTTGTTAATGTTAGTTGTTTAATTAAAAAGTATGACAAACACTATGCTTGGTATATGAGTGAGAAATAGTAATGAGAATGATAGTGATAGTGGGAGGAATGGTAATGAATGTACTAGTTTTAGTTTTAATGTTTGGTTTATGTCAAGGAATGACTCTCATTATATTTATTTCATTAAAAATGTGAGGAGTAAAATATTAGAATTATTTTTTGTAGGGAATAAAATATTATAACAACACATATATTTGTCCTTATAACAACACCTGGACAAATATTTAATTTTTGTAAGGACTAGTTATACATACTTACCCTTATAGTAATATAAACTTACTCTTATAAAAAAAACAACTTGGGAGTGAATTTTTATTTATGACTTTACGCGAATTTTTCAGAAAAAGTTCATGGAAATTTAATTTTGTCTTGAAATTATAGTACCTCAATATATATATATATATATATATATATATATATATGTGTGTGTGTGTGTGTGTGTCACTTTAATGAAAGTATCATATTTATATTTAGGTATGATGATCACGTTTTTGTTAATGTAACAAAAATAATAGTGTTACATTATTAATATATTATTATAGAGTTGGCCTCTTGTGAGGTGACTATATATATATGCATTCACTCGAATTTTATTATGATATTTTTTAGTTAATTTATTGTTACATTTTATTTTTAGTTTCCATAATACTATTATTTTGAAAGTGAATGCATACATGCACTCACCTCATATGGGATCAAACCATTATTATATTATTGAATAAAAGCTGGATAGAGTTGCTCGAAAACTAAATCAAGATTATTTTAAAAAATTTATACTCAATTCATAATTTAACAATGTTTTACTCAATATTTCAAGTCTATCTAAACTTTGTTGAGCTCAAAGAGTACGCTATACTTCTACTTTAATATATTTTGAATCAAACTTTAACATATATTGTCGAGTACTTTTACTTGTTGATTCAATTTGCCTTATCAATCTTTTTTGCAGTTGTGTTGTAAATAGTTTTCATGATTGCAAAGATGAATCATATTTTTTTTTTCGATTTTTATTGCTAAACACTACAAGAAAAATACTAAAATAACACAAACGTGTGTGAAATTGTCTCATATATGAGACGCAATATTTTTTTCTATTTTTATAGTAATTATATTTAAAAAATATCATAAATATATGTAAATATATCAGGTCTCATGTATAAGACGGTTAAAAAAATCGTAATTGTACAACTTATATTTTTAAATTGATTATCTACAATAATAAATATATTGTCTAGGATAAGTTTGTAATAAAGATGAGACCTAGGTTGCTTGGACAGTTGGACTAAAAAACAGATGTTCAATACGAATGCATATCTAGAAAACTCTCAAATTTTTTGAATTTAATGGAAGACGACCTAATATTCATTTTTACGTAATTTATATTTCTATAAAAGAATACTCAATAAATAAAATATTTTACTCCATATATTGTTATATCATACCTTTTTATTAAAAAAGTTAAACAAAGCTTAATTATGTTTATGGCGTGGGAAACCAAAAAATTAGATTAATTTATATATTTTTTTGGCGAAAACTATCAAAGTGGGAAAGCAAAAAAATTTGAAAGTGACTCCAAATTTTACGAGGTGGAAAACGAAACATTTAAACTAATTTCATTTTTTTTTTAAAGTTGAATACATAGCCCCCACCGTCCACCCCCCCTTGCTGCACCCAGCCCCCACCGTCACCGCCTTCCCGTTCTCGCTTGTCTCTCTTAGCCGCCTCTCACAGTCTCACCTCTCAATGTCACTTTCAGCAAAGGAGAAGTCGGGAAGCCAAATGGTATTTCTTTTTCCCGTTTAATTTTCAATCGAATGGGTAGAACTTTTAGGGTTGATGCTAGTTTACTTTATAAACTCATGTGTGAGTCTCATTGATTAAGTGAAGAGTCAAACTCATGTTAGATACAGTAATTGGGTTTTAATTGTTGCATGTTTTTATAGCATGTCTCATTATTGTTTTTAATTAACTTTTGCAAATAGAAACAACTATGAAATATCAAGGCTAAAATAATTTAATAATATAAAAATCGAGAAACATAATACCCTAATATATTAATATATTACTAACATAATTAAAAATCATTATGATTAATGAAAATCATTAATATATCTTAATAAATCTTTGAAACAACACTAATTCATCAATATAATATACTTTATCAAATTTAAAATAAGAAATTTTGACCTTACTGTAATACCCCAAAATCTTTATATTAATTTTAATAAATTAAGTATTATAATTTGATAATTTTTCTAATTGAAATAGAAATTACAAATTTTATAGTGTTTAATAAAGTGTATTTATATACAAATATATTTATAAGAGATATTAAATAGAATATATATATATATATATATATATATATATATATATTAAGTAAGTTATTAAACGTAAGTTACAGATATGTATAATTTACTAGATAAGTAAAAGAAAAGGTTGATCAGATTCTTATCTTCACTTTTTTTCCTTCCGTCGCCAGCTCAGGTAAGCCGTTCTTTTCTTTCTTTTCTTCAACTCACGCCGCTTTATTCCGTCGGCGGCGGTTTTCTCCAGTATTATAATATTATATATGAAAATGCTCGTAGCGATTCGTAGATTGTAGAAATAAAATCACCTTGTTGTTTCGATTCTTGTAGCGTCCGAAAATTTAGTGTGAAGGTTCAAAAACTATTGTTTAAATGTGCTTTTTCATTCAATCACCATGATCGCTTGTATTTTAGCAATAAGTATTTACGACCAAACAAATTATTGAACCCTAGAGACTAGGAGTACAATGGAGCCTCGAAAACATGCGTTTCCATAAAATTATAGTGGCTAAACGGGGTGCTAACACTTAAATCAACAAAAAGCCAAACAAGAGCAAACAAAGTAAAACTACGAAAGCAATTAAAACTCTAACGAGTGCAGGTGGTGTGAAACGATCGCTCGGGTGTTATCCTTATACACTCATTTGGGTATCTCACAAATCAATCACGAATCAAGGCATGGAACGGGCAAAGCTAAGAGCGATCACGTAGATTCTAACAAGCTAGCACCTAGGATCGTTGATCACCTAGACACGTTCACAATCGGGTACTAATGTCTAGGGTCGTCTCTCCACTACATGCCTAAACATGCAATGTCCACTAAGGGGGAGTCTAGCAACTAATCCACTTCTCGGTGAAATCAATTACGATCAAAATCATCACAATCAATCGAATAGTTCACTTAATCCTCTCAAAAGTATATCCAACTCTCGTTGCAACATACCAATTCAACGAATCAAGCTAATGAAATCAATCAATCATGAAATCAACACAAAGCCCAATAGTAGAAGCATCAAAGCCACAATCACATGCCAATCAAAGTGATCAATTCATAATCAACACCAAATTCATGAATAATTCCAACACCCAAGCAATCAAGTGAGTTAGCCCATGGCTAATTTGAACAATAAAATAGAAATCAAAGCAATAGAAACATTACCCATGATGAAATAGATGAAAGCAATAAATTGGGAAGTATCACCTTAATTGAATTGAATGAAAACTTGGAATATGATCCTTACAATAATTTGATGCTAAAACTTGTAATGAGTAAATACTACAAGGAAATTAAAAGAAACTAGCTATTCTATTTGATTCTATGGTGAGCTATTGAATTAAAGCAAGAAAACTAAAGAAAGTGTATTAAGTTTGGAAGAAAGGGGGAAATGAAACTCTAGCTATGGGTCCTTCATAATCAGCTGAAATGAGAAGTATAAATAATAAGGGCAAAGTCACAATCTCGATTTTCCAAAAAAGGGCCTCGAAAATGACATAATTTCGCACAAAATTGCGCAGCCTGTGGTCCCACTCGGCCACTGGGGGTTCCACTCGGCCGAGTGGCCTTGTTTTGGCCTGGCCGAGTGGCTTCTTCTACGAGGAACTCGACTTGGGCAACTTTGTCTCACTCGGCCGAGTGAGCTTGGTTTAGCCGAGTGAAATTTCTTCTGGAACAATATGACTCGGTTATCAGCAAACCCCACTCGGGCGAGTCATATGTGTAATGGCCGAGTGGTTTCTCTTCTAGGACAAGCTGACTCGGGCACGGCTATACTCACTCGGCCGAGTCACAAGTAGACTGGCCGAGTGGAAATTCTTCTGCCCCTTATCAACTCGGGCAATTCAATTTCACTGGCCATGTGACATCCCACTCGGCCAAGTGACCTCATTTTCTCTCGTTTCTCGACTTTTGACCCTTCGCCAAGATTTTTCACCTCTTCTACACTTGTGCATCGACCTTTTGATCTCTTTCTTTTTACTTCTCAGCTACCTCTTCGCCTTGAATGGATCTTGCTCATAAAGTTGTTGTCTTGCTCGATTCTTTGCTCGTTTTCAACACTTTTTCCTATCATTGATTCAACACTTGCATGAAAGTAGTAGTACTACAAAATTAAGCACATTAACCTCAGATTTGCAATGAAACCCACAATATATGATATAAAATGGCATCTGATTTCATGCAAGAATGAACCCAATCAACTCCCCCAAACTAAGAGATTTGCTTGTCCCCAAGCAATAAGATAAATAAGCACATTTGGGTGAATTCATTGCAATCACGTTCAATGAGCAAAAGAATAAAATGGGGTGATCAAACTCCTTCAATGAAAACAGGCTTCAATGCAACAATCAACTAACAATCAAGAATTGTCATGCTTAGACGAATGCAATCTCGAATGTTCAACTCAATGCTCCTTACAAGGAGTGTTTCTCTCATCACTCAGGTGTATATGAACATGTATCTCTCAAATCATCAATCAACAAAAATGCACACCATATGCTTGCCAATAGACTCAATCTCAATTATTTCATTTGTGCTTCAATTATGAATCAAAAAGGACTTTTTTTTAGGTTGTAATGTAGGCTCTTGCAAAAACTTGATAGGCTTAAAAGCCAACACTCACCCTCCAAGTGTAAAGGGATCGTGTAGCTAGTAAGTTACCCGGTTAAATTATCGATCCACGGAAATCAAGTGTGAGATAGCCCTAAATTTACTAATTTAATTGCAATTGTAGCACAAGCAATTTAATAGGATCAATGAGATTCAAGATAAGATTTTTTAAATCAAATAACTAAATTACTAACAACGAGATGCAATCAATAATAAAGATGTGCTCGGGTGCTTATCAACAAATGGGTATCAATCATGCAACGAATTCGAATGAGCATTTATCATATCAATCAATTAATAAGAGCAAACTTTTAATCAAATAATAATTCCGTACTTGGTAAGCCTAGGAATTACGCTACGATTTAAGCTCGAAATTTTAAGAGGAGTAAGTCGCCCTTTCCTCCCGGGGCAAGAACACGAGTCAATAGGTTCCCCTAGTGTGTCTCCCCTTCGATACTAAGGCACCTTACCTATGGTCTCTTCACTAATCACCCGACTACTAATCTAAGCAATTAATGTGGAGTTGATGTATTTCTAATGGTATTAATCAAGTCTCCTTGCATTAAACCAATATTAACTCTAATTACTCAATTAATTCCCTCACCCAAATTAGTTATCCAAATACCCAAGTCTCCTTGCGATAATTAAGCAACTATGCATGGAATTAGAAATTAATTTAACAAATAGATCAATCAACCCTCATCAATCCAATCAATTAATCAACAATCAAAATCACCCATAAGAATTCCTCACAAAATCAATCACCCATGAGTATCAAAACACCCTAGCACTATGAATTTAGCCGAGCATAATTAAAGAAATTAAATCCATGAAATTAATTGAATAAACGAAAGTCATAACAAGAAATTGAACTAATAAAACTGAAATTAAAGGAAGAATATCACCTAATTGGCGTCCAATCAAAAAGAAATCATCCGTTGATCATCTAAATTGAAGAATAAATCCAAACCCTAACTATGTGTGTGTGAAAAAGTGTGTAGAATTATGTGTTCTTGATCTCCTTCTCTCTCTCTCTCCACACGCATAGAAAATTGTGTATTTTCGTGTATATATATGTATATAACCGCCCTGCCACGTGTCGTGCTCTGATTGGACGAAAAAAAGGAAAATTTTCGCTGAACATGCCCCTCGAGTCAAGGGCTGAACCTCGACTCGAGGCTTGGCTCATCCCTCGACTCGAGGCCTGGACCTCGACTCGAGGGATCTTCAAAATCCAGTTTTTTAGCTCTGGCCAATCCCTCGACTCGAGGCTTCCCTGGCTCGACCATAAGTCGAGTGCAGGGAATTTTCTAGGCCCGATATGCACCTCCGACCCCCGTTTTTACCCTACGTGTTCGTCTCATCGCCATATGAATCCCGATACTTTCCATTTCGTCAAATTCCACCGGAAACTCTGAAAACGAGACAAAAACCAAACGAAATTCATTAAACCCAAAGTAGTAATACTTTTAAGCACAAGAAGTGATACTCTATACTTTTAAGCTTAAACAGTAATACTTTTCATCATATTATGCATTTAAATCCCTCAAAACTCATGCAATAATTCACCCTAATCAACTCCCCCAAACTTAAGGTGTTGCCCGTCCCGAGCAACGAAACAAATAAGCACAAAGGGTGAATTGATTGCAACTATGTCACATGACAAAAAAGAATAAAATTTGGACAATCAAACTCATTAGTGAATACAAGTTTTCAATGTCACTTTCAACTAGCACTAAAAAATGTCATGCTTTGACAAGATGCAAATTCAAATACTTTCTCGATGCTCCTTCCAAGGAGTGTATCTCTCATCACTCAAGTGTATAAGGACAATAAAGCACTCATTCATCAAATCACAACCATACACACCATAGGCTTGCCAGAAGACTCAATCTCAATCATTCATTTTGTGTATCAACTATGAATCAAAGAGGTCTTTTCAAGAGGTTGTAATGAAGGCTCTTTGGATGAGGTAGGTGAATTTGAAAATAGTGACTCAATGTTAGTAGAGCAATGAATTCTGATCAAATAATGCAATGCACTTTACACTTCATCTCAACACACACCTCTCTTTCTTTCATTTTCACCCTTTTCACATAGCATTCACCACCAAACTCCTTTTGAGACTTTCTTTTGCATTCAAGCTCAAATTGAATTTTTCTTCTCATGATTTTTCCATTTTTTCATACTTCATTTTTTTCTTCTTTTCTTTCAACCTCTTTTCTTTTCATTTGCTTTTTTTCATCTCATCACACTTATTCCAATCATACCACCACACTTTTTCAACTTCACTTCACCATTCATTTGCCAACAATCATGCTCTACTAATCATATGGGAACAAAGGCTCATAAGGGTAGGCAAAACGACTTAATTTCACAAGCTTACCAAAGAATAAGGCTTTAAGGCACAAAATGGCTTACTGGGGAAAACAATGGCATTGGTGGGGTAAAATTTGGCTAAGTGGCTTAACAAATCAAACATGGCCTCAAATCATCTTCATAGATCCACACAAAACTCAACTTCAACAAGTCTATAGGCAAGTTCTAGCATACTAGATTGCAATTGATGCACTCAACAAGGAATCAAACCATTTTTTCATGCACGATTCAAGAGGCTCAAAAGCTCACAGGCTTAAAATTAGCAAAGAGAAAGCATTCGTCTTCACACTTCATCATCACAAGATAACTTCTCATGCTAGAATCAAGCAACAAATCAACTCATCAACACATCACAAGTTCATCATGTTCATCAATCAAAACAAATATGCCACGTACATACCTCCAAGCATAACACGTCATCAAATTCACATAAAATAGACTCAAAGATAAGAATGAAATCCACATTTAAGCTCAATATTCACAAAAATTTTCACACAATTTTCTCATTATGAATGAGAGGCAAGTTGGTGCAACAAGCATTGCTAACTAACACACACCCCCCCCCCCAAACTTTTCATTGCAAATCAATTAAAAGTTTGGCAAAGGTAGTTAGCTAGGTGAGGTTGCACACAACTACCCACTATGAAATCCAAATAAGCTCAAAACGTGAGGTGCGCCGGTGCAAATGAAAAGAAAGGGTGAAAAAAAACACACCTCCCCCAAACTTAGACAAGTCTAAGTCTAGAGAAGGTGTGGTACCGTAAGGGCTTCAATAACATTTTTGAGAGGGTATGGATTAAGTAACATTTGAATTAGTATCATTACATAAATAGACCTATTCTAATCCGAGTCAACCGGTGCACCCACGATGAACAAGCCAAGTTTATTCTGAGTTAACCCAGTGAACCGGAACTCCAGAAGTAATACTAGTCAAGTGATCGCGTGTATTTTAGCAATAAGTATTTTTACGACCAAACAAATTATCGAACCCAAAGGACTAGGAGAACGGCGAAGCCTAAAAAACAAGTGTTGTCATAGAATTATAGTGGCTAAACGGGGTGCAAAAACTTAAATCAACAATAAACCAAACACGAGCAAGCAACAAATAACAAAAGAAAGTAATTAAAACTCTAGACGAGTGCAAGTGGTGTGAAGCGATCGCTTGGGTGTTCTCCTTATGCAATCCTTTGGTAAAATCACAAATCAATCACAAATCAAGGCATGAATTGGGCAAGGCTAAGAGCGATCACATAGAATATAACAAGTGAGCATCTAAGACCGTTGATCACCTAGACACGTTCACAATCGGGTACTAATGTCTAGGGTCGTCTCTTCACTACACACCTAAGCATGCAATGTCTACTATAGGGGGATCTAGCAACTAATCCACCTCTCGGTGCAATCAATCACAATAATAATCATCACAATTAATCGAGAAGTTCACTTAATCACCCAACAAGCATATCCAACTCTCGTTGCAACATACAAATTCGATAAATCAAGCTAATAAAAATAATCAATCATAAGACTCATACAAAGCCCAATAATAGAAGCATCAAAACCACAATTACATGCCCATCAAAGTAATCAATTCATGATTTACACCAAATTCATGTATAATTCAAACACCCAAGCAATCAAGAGGATTAGCCCATGGCTAATTTGCACAATAAAATGGAAATAAAAGCAAATAAAACAATACCCATGATGAAATAGATGAAAACAATAAATTGAGAAATATCACCTTGAGTGAATGATAACTTGGAATTGATCCTTACAATTGCTTAATGCTAAAACTTGAAATGAGTAATTACTACAAGGAAATTAAAAGAAACTAGCTATTCTATTTGATCCTAAGGTGAACTAATGATTTAAAGCAAGAAACTATGAAAGTGTGTGTGTAAAAGTGTGTATTACTATGGGTAGGGGTTAAGCCCCTTTTCTCTCCTCCTTAATCTAATTTCTCAAATCTGCCTTCTATATTCCTTTTTTTCACGCTGCTATCCCCTGAAGAAAATCAAGTTGAATGCCCCCCACGCAGTGTCACGCTCCCATTGGTCAAAATAAGGAAAAAAAAAACAGAATCCTCGCTGGAAAAGGAAAAAAACGTGACACGCTTCTTCTTGTAACAGTGCCGCCTCGACTCGAGCTTGCAGCCGACTTGAGTCAGGTGGCGACGTCTCGAGTCGAAGTGGGGATGGCGCTGGGTCAAGGGGAGTTCTGAGATGGGTTGAGCGAGCTACGGCATTTGGAAGTCTAACGTCTCGACTCGAACGTAGGAGTGGGCTCGGATCGAGTCGCCGGTGAGGAGTGGTGTGCGAATCGAGGAGGTGGCGCTGGTGTTCGAATGGCGACGGATGGCTCGCTGGAGGGCTTCGGCGCAATGGGGTGCTGCGACGTCGGTGGCGGAGTGCTGCGTCCGATGTAGCTGGGTTTCCGCGGCGGAGATTGTTGACGGGGACAGCGTGTTGGTTTGTGGTTCGCTTCGATGCGATGCGGCGCCGGTGATGGTGTGGGTCGTCGTCGATGGGTGACGATGGTTGGGTGGTGATTGATGGGGTTGCTGTGTGAAATTGCTGGTACAGGTGGTTACGGGGATGGCGCAGATCTGGGACAGATATGAGAAGACAAAGGTGGGTGTACTAATCGGAATGGTGGGTGTAGTTGGTGGGTGCACTGCCTAATCTTATGGGTGTATGCGACTGTTGTGTATTTGGCTGTCCCAACTTCGTTCGACCGTATATCTTTCACACGAACTCCGAATGACCTGATTTTTTTTGCGTTGCGCTCTTCTCTCGGCCCTCTTTCTACCCATGCAATTGATCCATTAATTTGAGTATGACAAATGTCCTTAATTTGTACTCAAAGTTGGCCACGACCCTACAATTTCACACTTCAAAACACCAACTTAAATAATCAAAAGCAATTGGTCAATTAAATATGAATTAACATGAAAATGATAAGCACACAATAATCATGCAATTTTCACACTAATCATCAAGCCAACATTTGTTGAATTAATTAGAGTGGGGTTTACTGAAACTTGTCGGGGTCACTGGTTAGGTTTCTCTGTCAATTATCGGGAAAATTGTATTTTAGTCCAATGAAAATTTTTCAAAGACAATATTAGTTCCACGTTCTTTTTAATTTGGTCCTTTTTTTTTGCCAAAATAGTCCCAACTATTATTTTTTAGGACCAAAACTGCAATTTTATATCATTCTCTTGGGACCAAAACTACAATTTATTATTCTCTTGAGACCAAAACTGCAAATTTTTTGGGACTAAAAATGTCAAAAAAAACTATGGGACCAAAATTGTCAAAAAAAGACCATTTTGCAAACCACTCATTCTCTTGGGACAAAAAATGCAATCTACCCGTCAATTATTTGGAAAAAAATGTCACTTTATTTTTCAAAAATTTCTGCAATCAATTAGTCGCTATAATTAATTGGAGGGGCCTACAATAAAGTAAGGTTGGAGAAATTTGATTGGCTTTTCTTTGTTCTGCATCCACTGTCCAATTATTTGAAATTTGTCATCACTTTAAAAGTGAGTCCAAGATAACCAAAGCTATGAATATGATATTACAAGCTCATCAAAGAGAGTTGCAACGAAAAAAGAATTGAGTAAATCGAAGTTTGATAGCTATATAAAGTTAAAAAGAAAATGATGAAAAGCGGCATTAGGAGGCGAAGATCTAAGGCGTTATATTTTTGGTACAAGTACAAGCAGCTATGGGTATGAAGAATCTTGATTCGGGCTTGGAGTTGGTGATTCAGGTCCGAAAATTGTAGTTCGAAAAAATCAAGAAAGTGAGTTGTCGACGAATTGGAAATATGTAGTTTTAAGTGTATGAGGATTGAATAAATTGTAAATGGAGTCGGACATAAGGAGTTGTAAGAATTTTCCCCGGTCAATTTGAGACCAAAATTAGAATATTGTTAGAGATTTTGGGATGAAATTGACGGAAAATATAATTTTGGGACTAAATCTATTTTGTCAGATAGTTATGGGACAAAATATAATTTAAACTTCCGTCACGTCAGTTGTGTTTCCGGAATCCGACATCACCTGACAATCAAGTGAGTATATACGACATCTTTGCTTTTTCAGACCGATTTTGGACTAAATTTGGACATTGTCAAAGAAATTGGGATGCTCGTGCACAGATTTACGTTCAATAATTCCAGGGGCATCATCCGCAAACTAGTACCTCAGCTTCTACTTCCCTGGATTAGTCACCCGGTTAAGGCATCCCTACTTCGTTGCTTGACGACGGTGGTTTAGGTGTTGAGGGGTCGGATAGGTTAACGGTACTTCTAGGAGGCCGTCGGTGGTAGCTGGTTGGTTGAAAAGGGGTAGGAATGGAGACTACTAGCTAAGGAGTGGTTTTACCCCAAATACGGGTGTAGAGGTTAGGCTAGACGACTGCTTTTACGCTAAGGAGAGGAAAGACTTTGATGAGTCCCCCACCTGAAGTGGAGATAGAAGCTTTTGGCCTCTACTCTGGTTTTCCCTTTGGAACCTAGATCGAAAAAGGTCGAACCTCAGATGTCCAATCACGAGGTGCATTATATTCCAAAGCCCAGGATGGGAAGCCGTGGACTCCCCGACTAATCTAATACATTCTCGGTTGGAACCAGTTGTTTTGGTTCTTGAATTGGTCTCATCGTTAGCAAGCGGGCACCTACGAAGCTGATAAGCCGTTGAAAGCTTTGGCCGCTTCCGGAGATAAAAAAGTCAAAATCCATTCTATGACCAAAATACACCATTATTTAGCGAGTTCTCCTTCTGAGGTCATATCCTACCGCAAGGTTGTTCAAAACAAGGTTTTTATTTAGTCAAATTTTGTCTCACCTTTTGCGGCCTTCGTAAAGGCTGCTTCCGAGGGGGAACATTCCTTTTCAAGCGAAGCAAGCAGAGTGCGGGAGGCTTCAAGAGACTATTTCAGGATCACTCACTTGGACTCAAGCAACGTACTCTCGGGCATCAAGGTCCGCTGGCCTTCGTCCCTTGATCTATGAACCAAGAACTGAGAAGAAAGTGAATTGACTGGATTGCTTAACTGTCCTACTCCAAGCCGTAGCAGCTTGAGTTTGATTGCAAGGTCGTATAAAGAAAGGGCTTAGCGGGTAAAGAAAGAAGTAAGGCAAGAACCCGATTATCTAAGACGCGGGGTTGAAAGAAATTGGGATTGAGACTAAATCTATTCTATTTTGTTAGATAATTATGTGATCAAATATAATTTAAACTTTATAATTTCTGTCAATCTCTGAGGATGGAAAGTACTTTTCTATTGGTTCTTTCTGCCACATCAAGTCCTAGGACCATGTTTTCTCCTGCAGAACAATCGAAAATGATTACAACCAAAGAAATGATGTATTATTATTCATATAATGTAAAAGTCTGAACTTTTTAGACAGGTTCTAGCAATATTTTAAGTTTATTTCAATCTTAACATTATACCTATATACCCATTGACCGCGCATAAGCAAAAGATTGTTGACTTACTTTGTTTTGTGTGGTTTCAACCTTAAGGTTCCTTTTCTCTTCCATTTCCCTTTACTTTCTCATGTAAACACTCAAATTTTAATCTGAATTTTGTGACAATTGTTTTTTTTTACAATTATACTTCACTCTTTTATCACTTCAACTTGTGTAATGCATCTCATGTGGCTCTCGAAAGTTGATAGATATTCTGGTGTTAACAATTCCTCCACCAAGTAGTATCCAACTTTGTTGAACACTAGCAGTTTTAGGGACACTAAGATATGTTTAGTTCGTGACTCCACCTCAACAGGTGTATATTGTCTTGAAATATTTCCATCAATATCATGAGGTTCTCCAGAATGATGATACCCCATTAGAGCTTCATTGAACACAACATCCCTGCTTATTAAGCATTTCTGATTACCAGCATCAAGGCACCATAATTTGTATCCTTTTACTCCTTTAGGATACCCAATGAAGATGCATTTGAGTGCCATTGGTTCCAGTTTATCCTGCCTGATATGCACATAAGCAGCACACCCAAATACTCTCAATTTTGAGTAATCAGAGAGTTTCCCATGCCAAACTTCATCTGGAGTCTTCATATTAATAGCACTTGATGGTGATTTATTGATTAAGTAACAGGCAGTATTCAATGCTTCTCCCCAAAAAGACTTAGGTAATCTTGCACCAGAAAGCATGCACCTCACCCTTTCAAGTATAGTCCTATTTATCCTTTCTGCCAAACCATTCTGTTGAGGATTTGCTGGAACTGTCTTGTGCCTGGTTATCCCTCTTTCCTTACAAAATGATTGAAACTCTTTTGATAAGTATTCTAGGCCATTATCTATTCTGAGATGCTTCAACTTCTTCTGCCTTTTGTTTTCTTGTTCTAACAGCCACTCCTTGAATTTAATGAAAGCATCATTCTTATGTTTGAGAACAAACACCCAGACCTTCCTGCTATGATCATCAATAATTGTCATAAAATAATTGCCTCCTCCATGTGTTTCAACCCTTGAAGGTCCCCAAATGTCAGAATAAACATAATCCAAAGTCTCCTTTGTAGTGTGAACCCCTTTTGGATAAGAGAGCTTCTTTGCCTTTCCAAGAATGCATTTCTCACAAAACTCCAGTTTTTACACATTCTTTCCTGCAAATACACCTTTTGCTGATAAATCTTTGAGCCCCCTTTCACCAATATGAGCAAGCCTTTTATGCCACAGAACTGTATCATCATTACTCATAACAACATCAGCTGTACCTGCTACAGTCTCTCCCACAAGTATGTAGAGACCATTGCTCTTTTCTCACTTCATCACAATCCTATCAGATTTAGTGATTAACATCTGGCCTTTGTCTGTGTTGAATTCATATCCAGAGGTATTGAGAGTTCCAAGAGAAATTAAATTTCTCTTCAATTCAGGAATATATATATCTTACATCAGTAAGAACTCTATGCTTGCCATCAAACATTTTAATTTTCACAGAACCTATACCTCTTATTTCGCAGCATTCATCATTTCCCAACATTACTATGTCTTTATCCATTTTCTTGAGATCTATGAACCAATGCTGTTAAGGACACATATGAAAGGAGCACCCAGAGTCCAACACCCATTCCTGACTCATTTTGTTGTCAGTTATTGACAACACTTCTGCACTTTCATAACCAAGCTCTGCAATAGCAGCATCTGCATCACTTGAATCTGAATTCTTCTTTCCTTTGTCAGGACAATTCTTTTTCAAATGGCCTATTTTATGACATGAGTAACACTTCATCCTTTCAACAAAACCAGTGTCTGGCTTCTTATCTTTCTTATCATTCTTCTCTCCCTTCTTTTTACCAAATGGCTTCTTCTCCGCTTTTTGAATTTTACATTCAGACTTTCTCCTTGTTGCTGTGACTTCTTGCTAGGATTTGTAGAGTTTAGGCTTTTAGTCTTCAAAGCAGTCTGAACATCTTCAAAAGATATAGAATTTGTCCTTCCAAAAAGTAGAGTATCCTTGAAATATTCATAGGATTTAGGTAAAGCATTCAATAGCATTAATGCATTATCCTCATCTCTAAGTTTTTTCTCAAGATTTTCTAGATTGTCCACAGCCTGATTGAACTCATCAAGTTGCTCATCCAAAGATTTCTCTTCTGTCATCTTGAATGTGAGCAATTTCTATTTCATAAAGAGTCGATTAGATACAGAGTTTGCTAGATAGAGACTCTCCAGTTTCTTCCATACTTCAAGTGCTGTTTTCTCTTTAGAAACTTCTCTAAGTACTTTATCTGCAAGACACAATATAATCATGCCATGTGCTTTTCTTTGAATCTCCTTTTTCTTGTCTTGATTGCTCGTAGATGCCTCAGAATCCGACACATCCAATGCACCATCAAGACCATGTTGAATTAGCAATGCTTCCATCTTAATCCTCCATAATCCGAAGTCATTCTTGCCATTGAATTTCTCAATATCCAACTTGAAAGATGCCATTATTAGAGCTTCCCACCGACGACGCCAATTGTTAGAAATGATGATGTGGGTGAACTAATCAAATAAAGGGTGAACAAATCTTCTGTAATTTCTGGAAACTAACTTGTGAAGACGATGAACAGTAACCAAAAGAATAACAACACAGGAAGAACACCAATTTACTTGGTTCGATCAAAGTGATCTACATCCACGGGGAGGGAGAAGCTAATTCACTATTCAAATCAGAGAATTACAGAGTACAATATGAACAATTGATCGATTTCTTTCTGCTAAATTTAGAAACCCTAGAAATCACAATTGAGTACTGCAAACCAACATTCAGAGGGAAAAACGTATCAATGCACTCGCCAGTTATCCCGGAATAATGCCCAGGTGATTATTCGAATCAATCTTAACAGAAACCAGCTCTAACTTGCTTCGAAGTTGTTACAAGCTTCATAACTGTAGAGTTAGTTATGAAAACATAACAGCAGGTTCACAACTTAATTACTTGAAACCGGTTTAACAGAAAATAGCCGGTTTAGCATAAGACGAACCCGGTTTTTAGAAGAGCAGCATGAATGAAACTTATCAGCATAAAATGCATATTCCAAAAAACCCAAGCTAATTTCATTTGATATAACAATAATAATCATGGATGACAGGCTGAACTAAAGAGCAGAAATGGATTAAAATTGAAAAAGTGGACAAAATAAAATAACCAAATATTCTTCAAGGATAGGCAGAAGTACAAACAGAGTATTCGTATTATCTCTCTATTGTTTTTTGCATCTTCATGTTTAATATACAAATTATTAATTTTTTTATTCCTCTTATAATATAATATATATATATATATATAGGTTTATTCGTGTGTGCTGCTATGTGTACATGCAGTGTGTGTGCGCTGCAGTGGCGGATTTAGAAGGATACAAGGGGTTACACTTGTACCCCCAAATTGAAAATATTTCATCAATTTTTGGGTGAAAAAAATTATTTGTACCCCCAAATATTTGAGATATAACTACATTTATTAAATAATATTGTATTTATTATTTTTTGTATTCACAAATTCAAAATTCTGGATCCGCCACTGGTGCATTGCTGTGTGTAATGTCGTATTTATAAAAATAGCCTAATAAATAATGTCTTCCTAAAAAATATTTTTGATTAAGTTATCAATTTGCTTAAATTGTACTTGGTGGTTGCAAACACAAATTTTGAATAAAACCCTTTTAAGGTTACGTTTCCGTCGTAACATTTATTGTTCTTTGAAAAGTATGGTCTTTTCATATTTCAAAGTTTTAAGTTCACGCCTTTTATTTTAAAATTATTATTATTTTATAAAAATTAGGACGTGGCACATTACATTTCAATAAAGAAAATGAGATTTAGGTATAACTTAAATCCAGTGGTAACTAATTAATTAATCTATAAAGTAAATAAATCAGTGACATGGCATATGTAATGTCGTGTAGTGAGATAAAGTGGATTACAAAAAATATTACTCCTAGTAATTACACGACAGTGTAAAGTGGAATTTATGGTAGAGAAAAAGAAGAAACATTGAATTTGAAAAGAAAAAAACAAAATGGCAATTAGTGTTACCTGCATCATGTCATGTGGATTGAAATTGAAAGTAGCGTCCATCAACATTTTAGTATATTGAAGGGATAAAGTGTGATTACTTTATTGTCTTTTTTGGAATGGACAATCAAGTATGGGACGGAGGGATATTAGTTATTCTTTTTAGATCCTATATGTCATGTTCTCTCTCTCCCTCTGTGTTTTTTTTTTTTTTTCTGGAAAAGATGGTACTTGAGTAGATTAGTTGACAATATACTTGAAAACTAAATATACATGTTCTTAAATTAGATTTACATGTTCTAAAACCTGCTTCAAAAAAGACTAGGCTTCTGTTGTTCTGGTTTACTTGATTCTAAATGATTCAAACTAAGTAAGCTAGTGATGTATATAGTCAAGTTTGTATATGCACTTGATGGATAGTAATCCCATTCTGTGTTATAATCCTTTGCCCTTACAATTTTGTTTAGACTTGAAAGGTTATAAAAGCACTAAGCTCGACCGTTTGATAGTTAGCACCAAAGCTCACAATTACACCGGTGAAACTATCTTCATCCTGTTCAGAAGTAGCTGCATGCTGTGCATTTATGTCTCGTTGATGGTTTTCATGCCAGCCTACATAAACCCCACTCTGAATTTTGTTTTAGTGCAGAAAGAAATTGCAAAAATGATGATTTTTTTTTTTCTTTTGGGGGGGGGGGGGAGGTCTGTTCTGTGTGAATGTGTGCTCATTTCTGCATTTTATCTTCACATTCCCTTCTTTTCTTGGTGATGGTTTTGATGGAATACTCTATGATGATTGACAGTCTGTATAATTTAGTTCTATTGATTTTCCATGTTGAGTCCACTATGGATATTGCGTAGGCTTCAAACTATATTAATGTCTATAAAGGAAGCCGTCTATTGGCCGATGTAACTCCAGTTCCATAATTTTTTTAAGCTTTATTGTTGCAGAAAATTCTTTGGACGCCTTCCAAATTAATTCTTTTAACTTATTTCAATGATGAGACTTCATACCTTACTGGGCATACAAGGTACATGTTCTAGCAATTCTTTTAGCTTATTTCAATCTTATCATTATACTATTGACCGCGCATAAGCAAAAAAAATTGTTGACTTACTTTCATCAATTAGCATATTTTATCAGTAGTTGTGGTTTCTTATTTCTTCCATTTCCCTTTCACCAAGTAGTATTTTTTTCTTCCATTTCCCTTTACCTTCTCATGTAAACACTCAAATTTTAACCTGAATTTTGTGACAATTTTTTTTTTTTTTTTTACAATTATACTTCACTATGTTATCACTTCAACGTGTGTAATGCATCTCATGTGGCTCTCGAAAGTTGATAGATATTCTGGTGTTAACAATTCCTCCACCAAGTAGTATCCAACTTTGTTGAACACTAGCAGTTTTAGGGACACTAAGATTTGTTTAGTTCGTTACTAAATTATATCGGCATTGATTTTTTCTAAAATGTCATGTTTATGTATTATTTGGCCACTGCAGAACAATATCCCCGTCTTCTGCCCTGGCTTAACAGATGGTTCACTGGGTGACATGTTGTACTTCCACTCGTATAAAAATCCTGGTTTAGTTGTCGACATCGTGCAAGGTAGAAGAATACTTCCCATCTATTCCATACTGTTAAACACAGTTTGCACTTGTGGTGATTCATAGCCGTATGTACTACAGATATTAGAGCAATGAATGGGGAGGTTGTGCATGCTGATTACGCCGTGTTTATTAACACGGCATAAGAGTTCGATGGAAGTGATTCGAGTGCCCATCCAGATGAAGCTGTGT